>ML330660.1:0-67347 GCA_005239505.1 Nicotiana paniculata
CCTATATTACTTGTCGACCACGTACACTTGCGTGTGCATTGGGAAATCAACCAACAATATGTCAGTGACTTAGTATGAGCTGCAATTTTCTGAGTTGGCCCGTCATGCCATCTGGTTGGTTTCCACAGATATAGAGTGGATCAGGAGATTTATAGATAGCCTCACTTTCCATCTTCGACTTCTTATGACCATAGAGAGAGTGTCTGGTGCTACTTTTGATTTGGTGGTCGACATTGCTCGGCATATTAAGATGGTCCGCGGTCAGGAGAGGGTTGAGAGGGAGTCTAAGAGGCCTCGTGGACAGGGTGGATTTAGTGGTGTTTCTTCTGGGGGTCAGTGCCAGCACGATGTCGCGCCCCTTTTTCTCGCAAAATCGGGTTTCGACACATGACAACTCTTTTAAGGAAGGTGTAAAAAGAGAGAGTCACCACCTAATGGGTTTGAGGTGCGTTAGGGCACCTACTTCCAAATAAATCTGGTTTAACCATTTTGCGTCACCAAAGATCGGGTAAGGGCTCAAATTACCTCGAAGAGAAGGTGTTAGGCACTCTTCAAGGTCCACAACTATGGATCCCGGCCGAACTCGAATTATATGAATTATTCCAATAAACAGAGAGAAAAATAAGTAGTTTGGGCAGTTATTATCAAAAAAATCCTGAACAAACACAAATAATTGATTTTAAGACAATATGGGGGGGCATAGACTATCATCTCCTGCTACTCGATTACTATCTTTAAGTTTTTACCTAAAGCGTACTAGTTGATTCTAAGTTGTGCCTTATGCGTGCAGTACCCGCCCCATGCCTATGGACCAAGAGGCGTTTGGACCTCTATTTTGGATGGTTCTAGACTTAACTTAGGCTGCTCAAAAATGATAAAACTAGGAGACATAAAAAAAAGTTGAACTTTCATGTAAAGGCAATTAAGGGCTCGAGTTAGCCTTCGCACTTAGACAACAAATGCACGCGAACAAATTCTCACATTAGGCGTTAGACAGTTTCAGAATTGAGGAAAATTAAAGCTATTAAGCCCTATAGACATGGTTTCTATATGACCTCGGATTCAAACGTGTATGCAGTTTCAGATGCAAGGTGCCACTTTAAACTTATAGACAGGATTTCTAACAGCTACACTGTTTAGGGGCTATTGCATGTTGATTATCGAAATTATAGATTATAAACGATTAAACCTATAGACATGATATCTAGGTGATTTACGCAGTAACTAGCAGTGATAACCATTGGAAATACTTAGAATTACTCAGTTTGATCCTATGGGCATGCTTTCTAATAGTGGCATGGCTAAGCAATGAAACAGTGTTTGAAAGTTCAGTATTAACACTTTAAGGCGAGTGGTAATTCCCTATAGGCAGGATTTCTAGCGATTAACGATTGAAACTAATTTTTTATACTTAGTCCCTATAGGCATGTCTCCCAAGTGAGAAGTATGATAACAATAGCAAATTAACCAATTAAGGTCCTATATGCATGATTTATAAATGAAAATCAGTAGAACATAAGCTAGTATAATCCTATGGTCATGGTATCTAATGAGCATGCTGCAGTTATGCAAATTGAAAGAATGGTCATTGACATTTTCATTTCCTATAGGCATTATATCTAACAAAACACATAGGAGCAGAACATGTTGAACTTAAGCACTTAAGTCACATTGGCAGGTTATCTAACAAACACATAGGAGTAGAACATGTTGAATGAATTAAGCACTCAAGTCCTATAGGCAGGTTATCTAACAAACACATAGGAGCAGAACATGTTGAACGAATTAAACACCTATAAGCATGATTTCTACCCTTTTTATGCAAACATTAGAATAGACTTATTTCCCAATTTTACTAATACCCAATTATTATTACAGAATTATTATAGGCCCAATGAAATGAATTATAAAGCGACAGAAATAACTATAGTGGGCCTAAGACATGCCCAAAGTATACCCAGCCAAGCCAGGCCTTCAATTTCGTACTAATACAGGTTTCACCACGGCCCAGAAACCACAGTTGATCACACCAAGAATACAATATTCATTTACACAAGATAGCCCAAACCGTGTAACCATAGTTGATCAAAAGATACACAAGCCAATTGGCTTATTCAGTAGGTAGAAAGGGGCAGATTGGAGCAATTAGGACAAAGTGGCCAAAGAACCTTAGACCCTAGTGTGTCAGAGTTCACAAGGGTCTCGAAATGGACCCCAAGCAGTGCTCACACTAAGGAGGTTAATGGAGAAGCTTTAAGGGGTCTTGGCTTTCAGCCAACCAAGAATTAGAGACTCATAACAAGGAGCAACTAATGAAAATAGTAAAAAAGTAAAAGGTTTGGAAAAGCATTTGAAAACACTACAAAATGATCACATAATAGTCATGTCAATACAGGGGATGCAAGCATTCAAGAAACGGGATAATGTTGCAAATTGTCACATAACACATTGGGGGCAGGGTGACATATTAATAGGAAACAGGGAGCCTGAAGCTTATGGGACTACCAACTTAATAACCAAGGAGAATTAGGCTAGTAAGACAAATAGTTGTACAACAAGTTTAAAAACCTACAGGATCAAATTATGTTACACATAGGGCTCAAACATTATAATTTATACGAATGAGGCAAGAAGAATCATAGTTTAGGCAAAATCAGTCTGAGGGGTCCACTTAATTACTATGGGTACAGAACTGGGTAGAGCAAGAACACAATAAGTGACAAACATAGTCATAGGAGCACACTACACACTTACAGTGAGGATCTTAAATAGATTAGGCATATTAATAACATAAACTAATCATTAAAGAAGTTCAAAATCATGTAACAACAGGATTAGGCCAAATAATCAAGGCAGAACACTCAAGTTATCAGTAACATAAAACTAAACATGCTTTGAATTGTCCAGAATGCCTAAGTTGGGTACAAATAAATCATTAGGCTAACAGTTTATAGGAAGAATCACATATGAAGAAAGTCATGCAATTTCAGAGAGCATAGACATGTTAACATAATGGATTAAACATTGCGGAGGTTTAAGAACTGACTAGTTATTACTCAATAAACAAGAAAAGAACAACAATCAGGACCCAGAATCTCAAATGTGTCAAGTTTCCAAGGTTTTCAAGAACCCAGGGAAGTGCTCACACCCAAGAAAGGTCGAAAAGTAGGAAATCCGGTGGCCTTGGCTTTCAGCCGGCCAAGAGCCAAAAATAGAACAAGAAGGTAAATGAACAGAGTAAAAGCCTCATTTTTTTTTAGTGAAAATTTAGTGATTCCACTTCTCCTTAAGGGAATGGGGGGAAAGGATTATATAATAGTTAAAATCAAACGGTTAAAGATTCAAATAAGCAAAATACGAAATTAATTTAAGAAATTTGTATACCCTAGTTTTTTAGGGAAAGTAAATGTTAACAAAAATCGGACCCATAGTAGAATATAGGACGAATATAGACATAATAATACTCAAAATCAAAGATTTGAACCAAATTTGGTTCGATTTTGTAAACCCTAATTTTAGGGAAAGTGAGAATCAACAGAATATAAACAAATATTAGAACTCACAGTAGCATATGATGAATATAGACGGAATAACACTAAAAAATTAGGGATTTAAACCGTTTTTGGTTCGATTTTGATAAGATCTGCTTGCCATGTTTAGGCAAGCACTATAGGAGAGTAGCCAGTACTAGAAAGGGGTCGAGTATGGTAAGTAATATCCATTGAATCCCATATTAGGTAGGAGTGGGAGAAGATTCAAGGGGAAGCGGCTAGGGTTCTTGAGAGAGGGGGAAGGGGTTGAGAGGATATTACGCGGAGGATGAGAGGAAATGGGGTTTGGGTTAGGCATTGGGTTAGTTAAAGGGGGAATTAAATAGGGGTTAGATATAGGTCATTGATCTCAGAGATCAACGGGCATGATTAAAAGGGGGTTGGATCGGGTCCATTTAAATGGGTCGCGACCAAGTTCTGGGTTAATGGGGTTATTGGTTTTGGGATAGGGTTATTAGGCTGGTATATTAGGGGATTTGGGCCATTATTTGGTCCAAAAATAGGTTTAAAGTGGGTCTAGTTTTTAAATACCCAACATTTTATCAAAAATTTTATAAAAGTAAATAATAAATAAAAAAAATATTATTTGTGCACTAAAATGGTTAAGAATAATAAATTAACATTGAAAAAAATATAAAGGTTATTTTGGCATAAATAATATAATTAAACATGAATATAAGCTATTATTGAAAAAATGTGCAATTAGCCCAATAAATGCAAATGTAATTATGAAAAATGCAGTAAAATATTTAAAAACATACATGCTGGTGTAAATAATAAGTTTGGATGATTAAATCATCATAAAAATAATTTGAAGGATAATTGTTGGATATTTATATAATAAAATGCAAGAAGAAATTAATTTAAAGCCTTTCAAAATTATAAAAATTTCTTGTATAGGTTTATAAACTAAATGATGACGCAAATGTACTATTTTCAAAAGATATATAATATTTTTAAAATATGAGAGAAAAATTGGGTATCAACACACGGTGGAGGTCGTCCTTTCAGGCATGCTCAGACAGCTCGCCCAGTTCACTGTGGTGCATCATCCGGTCATGGATCTCATGGTTATCAGTAGTGACAGACATAATTATATGCTCTACCAGCTCAGAGTTCGTCTCATGCACCATCAGCTCAGGGCTCATCTGTGTCAGGACCTTCAAGCAGTTATTTCAGTGCTCGGGGTTCCCTTCAGTCCTCGCCGCCCTTTGCAGGGTGACATTCTTTGAGTGTGGGGATTTGGGTCATATCAATAGGTTTTGTCCCCGCCTGACGGGAGGTTCATCTCAGTAGAGGAGTCGGCCTTTGACTTCAGCACTAGTTCCTCCACCACCCCCCAGCCAGCTAGGGGTGGAGCTCAGTCAGCTAGGGGCCGCCCTAGAGGGGGAGGCCGATCAGGTGGCAGTCAGGCCCATTTCTAGCACTCCCAGCCAGACTAGATGCTATTGCTTTAGATGTTGTGATTACAGGTATCATCTCAGTTTTTCACAGAGATGCCTTTGTGTTATTTGACCCCGGTTCCACGTATTCATATGTTTCCTATATTTCACTCATTTACTAGATATGCCCCGTGAGTCTTTAGTTTCATCTGTTCATGTATCTACTCATGTGGGCGATACTAATATTGTGGACCGCGTGTATCGGTCATGTGTGGTGACTATTGGGGGTCTAGAGACCCGAGTGGACCTTTTGATACTCAGTATGGTTGACTTTGATGTGATATTGGGTATGGATTGGTTATCTCCATGCCATGTTGTTCTAGATTGTCACACTAAGACTTTGGCATTGGCGATGCTGGAATTTTTGAGGGTTGAGTGGAGCAGTTCTATAGATTATGTACCAAGTAGGGTAATTTCATATTTAGAGGCTCAGCGTATGGTTGAGAAGGTTGCTATCTTATTTGGCTTTTGTGAGAGATGTTAGTGTATAGACTGCTACCATTGATTCTGTTTCGGTAGTACGTGATTTTTCGGATATGTTTCCTGCAGACCTGTCGGGCATGCCGCCTGACAGGGATATTAATTTTGGTATTGATTTGGTGCCGGGAACTCAGCCCATTTCTGTTCCACCATATCGTATGGCACCGATGGAGTTGAGGGAGTTGAATGAACAGCTTCATGAACTCCTTGCTAAGGGGTTTATTCGGCCTAGTGTGTCACCTTGGGGTGCACCGGTTCTATTTGTAAAGAAGAAGGATGGTTCCATGAGGATGTGCACTGATTACGGGCATTTGAACAAGGTCACAGTCAAGAACAAGTATCCTTTGCCTCGTATTGATGATTTATTTGACCAGCTTCATGGAGCAAGGGTGTTATCCAAGATTGATTTGAGGTCCGGTTATCACCAACTAAAGATTCGGGATTCGGATATTCTTAAGACAGTTTTCAGGACCCGTTATGGACATTATGAGTTCTTGGTGATATCTTTTGGGCTGACCAATACCCCAGCAGCGTTCATGCATTTGATGAACAGCGTGTTTCATCCCTACTTGGACTCATTCGTTATTGTATTCATTGATGACATCCTGGTGTACTCTCGTAGCCAGGAGAAGCATGCTCAGCATTTGAGGGTTGTATTATAGAGATTGAGGGAGAATAAGCTTTATGCAAAGTTCTCCAAGTGTGAGTTTTGGCTCGGTTCAGTAGCATTCTTGGGATACGTGGTGTCCAGTGAGGGTATTCAGGTGGGTCCAAAGAAGATAGAGGCGGTGCAGAGTTGGCCCAGACCGTCCTCAGCCACAAAATAGGAACTTTCTTGGTTTGGCGGGTTATTATCGTCGCTTTGTGGAGGGATTTTTGTCTATTGCGTCGCCCTTAACCAGATTGACCCAAAAGAGTGCTCCATTCAGGTGGTCGGATGAGTGTGAGGAGAGCGTTCAGAAGCTCAAGACTGCTTTGACCACAGCTCCAGTGTTAGTTCTTCCATCAGCTTCAGGTTCTTACACCGTGTATTGTGTTGCCTCAAGGATAGGCATTGGATATGTTCTGATGCAGGATGGTAGGGTGATTACCTATGCATCGCGCTAGTTGAAGACCCATGAGAAGAACTATCTTGTCCATGATCTTGAATTAGCAGCCATTGTCCACGCCTTAAAGATTTTGCATCATTATTTATATGGGGTTCATTGTGAGATCTATACTGATCACCGCAGTCTGCAGCATCTGTTTAAGCAGAATGATCCTAATTTGCATCAGCGGAGATGGTTGGAGCTTCTTAAACACTATGATATCACTATTTTGTACCATCCATGGAAGGCCAATTTGGTGGCCGATGCTTTGAGTCACCGGGCAGAGAGTTTGGGGAGTTTAGATATTTTGGAGCCGAGTCGGATATTGGCTTGCGTGATCTCCAGGTCTTCTCTTTATAACTGTATCAGGGAGCGTCAGTATGATGACCCCCACCTGCTCGTTCTTCAAGACAGGGTCCGGCGAGGTGATGCTAGGGATGTGACTATTGGTGATGACGGCGTGTTGAGGATGCAGGGCCGGACATGTGTTCCTAATGTGGATGGGCTTCGAGAGTTTATTCTTGCGGAGGCCCACAGCTCTTGGTATTCCATCCATCCGGGTGCCACGAAGATGTACCAGGATTTGAGACAGCACTATTGGTGGAGGCGAATGAAGAAGGATATAGTTGGGTTTGTAGCTCGGTGTCTCAACTGTCAGCAGGTTAAGTATAAGCATTAGGTACCGGGTGGCTTGCTTCATAGGTTAGAGATCCCGTAGTGTAAGTGGGAGCGGATCACCATGGACTTTGTATTTGGGCTCCCACAGACTTCGAGGAAGTCTGATGCTATTTGGGTCATTGTGGATCGGCTGACCAAGTCCGCGCACTTCATTCCAGTTGGTACTACTTACACTTCAGAGCGGTTAGCTAAGATTTATATTCGCAAGATTGTTCGCCTACATGGTGTCCCTGTTTCCATCTTCTCAGATAGAGGTACTCAGTTTATGTCGCAATATTAGAGGGTCGTGCAGCGAGAGTTGGGTACTCAGGCTGAGTTGAGCCCGGCTTTTCACCCTCAGACAGGCGGGCAGTCCGAGCGCACTATTCAGATATTGAAGGACATGTTGTGCGCTTGTGTTAGTGACTTTGGGGTTTCATGGGACCAGTTTATGCCGCTCGCGAAAACTGCATATAACAACATTTATCAGTCAAGTATTCAGATGGCTCCGTATGAGGCATTATATAGGAGGAGGTGTAGATCTCAAGTAGGATGGTTTGAGCCAGGTGAGGCTAGGTTCTTGGGTACAGACTTGGTCCAGGATACATTAGATAAGGTGATATTGATTTAAGAGCGCATCGCATGGCGCAGTCTAGGAAAAAAGGCTATGCAGACAGGAAGGTCTGTTATGTGTCTTTTATGGTTGGGGAAAATGTTTTGCTGAAGGTATCACCCATGAAGGATGTTATGAAGTTTGGGAAGAGGGGCAAGTTGAGCCCCCGGTTCATTGGGCCTTTTGAGGTGCTTCAGAGGATAGGGGAGGTGGCTAATAAGCTTGCCTTGCCACCCAGCTTGTCGAGTGTGCATCCGGTATTTCGTGTTTCCATGCTTCAGAAGTATGTTGGTGATTCGTCCCATGTTTTGGACTTCAGAATGGTTCAGCTAGAGGGCGATATGACTTATGATGTGGAGTCGGTGGCCATTTTGGATCGACAGGTTCGAAAGTTGAGGTCAAAGGCCATAGCTTCAGTGAAGGTGCAGTGTGGAAGTCAGCCTGCGGAGAAGGCCACCTGGGAGACCGAGCGGTAGAGGCGGAGCATATATCCACACCTATTTGAGACTCCAAGTATGTTTCTAGACCCGTTCGAGGATGAATGTTTATTTAAAAGGGGGAGCATGTAACGACCTAGCCGGCCGTTTTGAGAGTTATAGCCCTGTTTCCACCATTTCAGTTTTTTCTATGTAATTCAACTATATTGTGTTATACTGGGTTAGTTGGTTCGAGTCCGGAGAGGTTTAGGAGTGAATTGAGACACTTAGTATTTTTGAGATAAGCTTAAGTTGGAAAAGTCAACCTGATTTTGACTTATGTGTAAATGGTCTCGGATTCGAATTTTGATGATTATGTTAGCTCCGTTAGGTGATTTTGGACTTAGGATCACGTCCAGAATGTGATTTGGAGGTCCGTAGTAGAATTAGGCTTGAATTGGCGAAAGTTAGAAATTTGACGATTTTGGTCGGCAGTGGAGAATTTGATATCGGGGTCAGAATGGATTTTCGGAAGTTGGACTAGTTTCGTAGTGTCATTTTTGACATGTGTGAAAATTTTGAGGTCATTCGGACGTGGTTTGGTAAGTTTCGGTGTCGTTTGCAAAATTTGGAAGTTTAGAAGTTCTTAGGCTTGTATCCGAGGGTAATTTGGTGTTTTGAAGTTTGTTTGAGTGATTCAAAGGTTCGAAAAATTCTGTATGGGGTTATTTGACTTGTTGGCATGTTTGGTTGAGGTCCCGAGGGCCTCGGGTGTGTTTTGGGTTGTTAACGGATCAAGTTGGAGATTTGAGAAGTTGCTGAAGTTGGTTGTTGCTGGTGTAATCGCACCTACAAGGGTTTGGCCGCAGGTGCGGCTGGGATTGCGTAAGTGCGGAAGTATATTGGACTGGGGAGAACCGTAGGTGCGAGTGGGTGTGCGCACCTGCGAGCCCACAGGTGCGAGTGGTGGTCGCAAATGGGAAGAGAGGTGAATGGCCCAGTTCCGCAGAAGAAGATGTCTAGGTGCAGGTGCGCGTCCGCGAGTGTAATGACCCGGCCGGTCGTTCCGTGAGATTAGCCCTGTTTCCCCTAATTCAGCTTTGTTATGTGCTAGTTAACCTAATTATGAAAAGTTGGATCGGTTGGTTCGGATTCGGGGTGGTCGTGGTAAGAACTGAGACACTTAGTCTCTTAAATTGGCTTAATAGTTGGAAAAGTCAACTGGGAGTTGACATATTGGTAAACGACCTCGGAATGTAGATTTTATGGTTTGGATAGCTTCGTTAGGTGATAATGGACTTAAGAGTGTGTCTGAAATGTGGTTTTGATGTCGGAAGTAGAATTAGGCTTGAATTGGCGAAATTGAGTTTTTGGCGATTTCCGGTCGGCAGTGGAAAATTAGCTATCGGGGTCAGAATGGAATTCCAGAAGTTGGAGCAGGTTCGTAGTGTCATTTTGGACGTGTGTGCAAATTTTCAGGTCATTCGGACTTTTTTTGGTTGGTTTCGGCATCATTGGCGAAATTTAGAAATCTCAAAGTTCATAGGCTTGAATCTGATGTGATCTTGGTGTTTTAGCGTGGTTTTGGGTATTTTGAAGGCTCGACTAAGTTTGAATAAGGTTATGGGACTTGTTTGTGTTTTTGGTTGGGGCCCCGAAAGGCTCGGGTTGATTTCGGATAGTCATCGAAAGGATTAAAGTTGGAAAATACAGCTGAAGAAGTTATTGGTGCTAGGTTTCTGGTGTGGCCGCACCTGCGGAAGGGTAGCCGCAGGTGCGGGCCAGCGTGCGTAGTTGCGAGATTGGGGGAGCTGGGAAGGAACCGCAGAAGTGGAGTTCGGGTCGCACCTGTGAGTCCGCAGATGCGGTAAGTGGAGCGCAAGTGAGAGAGTGGTCGGTTAAGTGCGGTTTCGCAGGTGCACACCTGGGACCGCGGGTATTGGGAAAAGGCCGCAGATGCGGTTTCACTAGGCAGGAAGTATAAATACTTGCCTTCGCGAATTTTTGGCACTTTCATCATATTTGCATGCGGGCTGAGGCTTTTGGGAGCAAATAGAAGAGGGATTTCAAGGGATTTCCATGAAGGTAAGTTTCTTGGACCAAAAACTCGATTCTATGTTGATATTTCACAGATTAAGCTTGGAATTAGTGAAATTTAACGGAATAAATTGGGGGTTTAGGGCTTGGGAAATTTGAACATAAAATTGAGGAACCAAGGGGTTAATTTTAGTCGAATTTCGATGCATTTTATATGTATCGACTCGGGAAAGGATGAGGATTATTGTGATGCAATTTTTATAGAATTCCCAGACGTGGGCCCGGTGGTCGGGTTTGGCCAATTTCGGGAATTTTGGTTAAAATTGATAGTTTTCGAGTGGGCTTTGTTCCTTTAGCGTATATTGATGATATTAATCTGGTTTTGGATAGATTCGGAGAAATCGGGAGCCGATTCGAGAGGAAAGAGAATCGCGGATTAGTATTTGGGCCGGTTTCAGGTAAGTAATGACTGTAAATCTTGTCCTGAGGGTATGAAACCCCAGACTTCATATTTTCTCACTATTTTCTGAGTGGCGCACATGTCAGATGACGAGTGTGTGGCGTGCACTGATTACGGATTTGGACTTGGTCTTTCCCTTGGCAGCTATTGAGTTGCGTATTCACTTTTAAATCATATGTTAAATCGTGTTTTAAGACTATTGTTATATTTGGGCGGTAAGCCATGTTTGGGGCCTTGTGCCGACTTGTTAAGACCCCTTGGGGGCTTTTACTGTTATTTCCTCACTGTGTTGACTTATGATTTACATTTCGTCATATTATGTTTAACTGATTTCGAAACTCAGCCTTATTTACACTATTTTGAGATATAAAATGATGTTTTGGGTCGAGTACCCAATTTTACTGATAGTCCGAGTGGCTTTTTTTTAGAGTTTCTGACTGAGTGAGGTCGAGGTCCTGATTGTGAGGATATGATATGCCACGAGGTGGCTTGATATTAGCACTTGGGCTGAAGGAGCCCCTCCGGAGTCTGTACACACCCCCAGTGAGCGCAGGTACCTACTGAGTGCGAGTGCCAAGTGACTGGGAGGCATGAGTGACAGTAAGGATGCCCGAGGGGATGATACTGAGTGATTATGAGGCATGTTGAGTGACTGATTCTGAGTGATGATTTTCCTGAGGGGCGATTTATGATACATGTTTTGCCCGAGTGGCTATTTATCATTTATTTCATCTTCCACTAAACTCTTGGGCATTTTTCTGAAATTGTTGGAAATAACACTTTTAAAAGGATTTTTACTGAAGTTGGCTTTTAAAGTATGTTGATTTAATGTATACACTGTTGTAGGAAAGACTGTGCGTATTATGAATTGATGATTTAATCATATGTGTTTCTTACTGCTTAGACTTGATTTATTTTCATTACTACTGAGTTGGCGTACTCACATTACTCCCTGCACCCCTGTGTGTAGATATAATTGCTGGTATCGAGCGCTAGCTTTCTCCCTTCTTGTGGAGCCGGAGTTGGGACTTCGAGGTAGCTGTTCAGCGTCTACAACATCTCTTTTCCCATTTCTTATTTTGTATCTAGTTCCTCGTTCTTAGACTTGATGTATTATTATTGTAGGGTTATTTTGTACTACTCGTAGATGCTCATGATGGTTGACTCTAGGTTTTGGGGAAGTGCATAAATTGTTTTATTCATTTTGTTAGTTTAAACTGCTTAAGCGAAAGAATTTTGTGAAATATCGGAACCATTTTGGAAATTATTAAAATATTATGCCGGTATGTGATTATTGGCTAGCCTAGTTCCATGTTAGGCGCCAGCACAGCCGGCTTAGGATTTTGGGTCGTGACAAGTTGGTATCAAAGCCTAGGTTACATAGGACTTAACGGTCATGAGCAGGTTTAGTAGAGTCTTGCGGATCGGTACGGAAACATCTGTACTTATCTTCGAGAGGTTGCAGAACCCTTAGGAAAATTCTCATTTTCTTGAATTTTGTCGTGCCATTTTGTTGATTCTGGAAATCTAAACTTCGGTTTTTTCATTCTCTCACAGATGGTAAGGAGTAGCGCTACCGATCAGGGTGACCAGACACCAGCTAGACCAGCGAGAGGTCGAGGCCGCGGTCGAGGCCGTGGTAGAGGTAGGGGACCAGCCCGTGAAGCAGCCGGGGTAGCACCAGAGGGTCCACCTACCATTCAGGATCAGGTTCCCGCCGCAGATATTCCAGCGGGATAGGCTCAGGCACCGGCAGTGCCCATTGTTATTTCGTGTCTTCAGGAGACCCTGGCTCAGATCTTGACAGTATGTACTAGCCTTGCCCAAGCAGTTGTTGTATCTTCTATTACTGCTACTTCTCAGGCCGGGGAGGCACCCAGACTCTAGCTGCCCGGACACCTGAGCAGGTTACTCAAGGTCATCAGACACCGGGGGCAGTTCCAGCCCAGCCGATTGCTCCAGTTCAGGACTTCGTGGTTCCAATTGTGCCAGATGATGAGCAGCGTAGGCTGGATAGATTCAGTAGACTTCAGCCTCTGACATTCAGTGGTGTTGAGGGTGAGGATGCCCAGGGTTTTCTGGATAAATGTCAGAAGATGCTTCGTACTGTTGGGATTCTGGAGACCGGTGGAGTCTCGTTTGCTACTTTTCAGTTTTCTGGGGCTGCTTTTACTTGATGGGAGTCCTTCGAGAGGCGTAGGCCTGTTGGTGCAGCACCCCTCACCTGACAGCACTTCTCCACTATCTTCTTAGAGAAGTATGTTCCCTAGTCCCACAGGGAGGAGCAGTGTAGGCAGTTTGAGCAGCTGTGGGGGGGAGCTATCAGTGACGCAGTATGAGATGCGGTTTTTAGAGTTGGCTCGTCATGCCACCGAGTTGGTCCCTACTGATAGGGAGAGTATTAGGAGGTTTGTGGATGGCCTCACTTATCAGCTCCGCCTTTTGATGACTAAGGAGAGGGTATCAGGTGCTACCTTCGAGCAGGTTATTGATATTTCTCGATATATTGAGTCGGTTCGCCACCAGGAGCGAGAGGAGAGGGAGACCAAGAGGCCTCGTGGGTCTAGTAGTTCTAGCGGTGCTCCTTCCAGAGGTCACTTTCAGCATGGTAGAGGCTTTTCCTCAGCCAGTCCACCCAACCTATAGTGGTGCATCTCCAAGGCATGGTCCCCGAAGTTCTCACCCAGGCCGTTCTTCGGCCAGTGCCCTTTCTGCCCATAGCGCAGCTCGAGCACCACAAGTTCAGGGTTCCTCTATGCATGATTCTTCTAGTGGCCATTCTAGTGCCAGGGGTTTCTTTCATTCCCCGCCTCCAGCTCCGGGGATTTGTTTCGAGTGTAGAGAGTTTGGGCACATGTGGAGACAGTGTCCACGTCGTTTTGGTGGTTCTTCTCAGTAGAGGAGCCAGCCCTCGACTTCAGCTCCAATTACTTCACCACCCGCCCAGACAGCTAGGGGTGGGGGTAAGACCGCCAGGGGCCGCCCTAGAGGGGGAGGTCGTGCAGGTGGAGGCCAGGCTCGTATTTATGCACTTCCAGCCAGGCCAGATGTTATGGCCTCCGATGCGGTGATCACAAGTATTGTCTCAGTCTTTCGCCGAGATGCTTTGATCTTATATGACCCTGGTTCTACGTATTCCTATGTTTCATCACATTTTTCCCATTTTCTGGAAATGCCCTGTGAGTCTCTAGTTGCATCGGTTCATGTGTTGACTCTGGTGGGCGATATTATTATTGTGAACCGTGTGCATCGGTCATGTGTGATATCTATTGGGGGTTTGGAGACCCGAGTGGACCTATTGTTACTCAACATGGTTGATTTTGATGTGATATTGGGCATGGATTGGTTATCTCTGTGTCAAGTTGTTCTTGATTGTCACACTAAGACCGTGACCTTAGCTATGCCTGGATTTCAAGGGTTGAGTGGAGAGATTCTTCTGAGTATGTACCTAGTAGGGTGATTTCTTATCTGAAGGCTCAGTGTATGGTTGAAAAGGGGTGTTTATCGTATTTGGCTTTTGTGAGGGATGTTAGTGGTGAGACTCCTACTATTGATTCGGTTCTTGTGGTCCGTGATTTTTCGGACGTGTTTCCTGCAGACCTACCAGGCATGCCAACTGACAGGGACATTGATTTTGGTATTGACATGGTGCCAGGCACTGAACCTATTTCTATTCCACCTTATCGTATGGCACCAGCAGAGTTCAAAGAATTAATGGAGCGGCTTTAGGAACTCCTAGATAAGGGGTTCATTCGGCCTAGTGTGTCACCTTGGGGTGCACCGGTGTTGTTTGTGAAGAAGAAGGATGGTTTTATGCGTATGTGATTGATTATCGGTAGCTGAACAAGGTTATGGTGAAGAACCGGTATCCCTTACCTCGTATAGATGACTTGTTTGATCAGTTGCAGGGTGCTAGAGTATTTTCCAAGATTGACATGTGTTCTGGCTATCATCAGTTGAAGATTCGGGGGCCCGACATCCCGAAGACTGCCTTCAGGACTAGATATGGTCATTATGAGTTTCTGGTTATGTCATTCGGGCTGACCAACGCCCCAGCGACCTTTATGCACTTGATGCACAGTGTGTTCGGGCCTTATCTTGACTCCTTCTTTATCTTGTTTATCGACGATATCTTGTTATATTCCCGATCTCGAGAGGATCATGAGCAACATCTGAGGATTGTGCTTCAGACTCTGAGGGAGAAGAGGTTGTATGCAAAAATTTTCAAGTGTGAGTTCTGGCTTGATTCAGTAGCTTTCTTAGGGCACGCGGTGTCCAGCGAGGGTATTCAGGTTGATCCGAAGAAGATAAAGGCGGTGCAGAGATTGCCTAGACCGTCATCAGCTACCGAGATTCACAGTTTCCTTGGTTTGGCAGGGTACTATCGTCGTTTGTAGAGGGATTCTCATCTATTTCAGCACCTATGACCATGCTAACCCAGAAGGGTGCTCCGTTCAGGTGGACGGAGGAGTGTGAGGAGAGCTTTCAGAAGCTCAAGTCATCTTTGACTACAGCTTCGGTGTTGGTTTTTCCTACGGGTTCAGGTTCTTATACAGTTTACTGTGATGCCTCGAGAGTTGGCCTTGGGGCGGTTTTGATGCAGGATGGTAGGGTGATTGCCTACAAGTCCAGGCAGTTGAAGTTGCACGAGAAAAACTATCCAGTGCATGATCTTAAGCTAGCAGCCATTGTCCACGCCTTGAAGATTTGGCGCCATTATTTGTATGGAGTACATTGTGAGATTTTCACTGATCACCGTGGTTTGCAGCATCTACTTAAGCAGAAGGATCAGAATTTGCGTCAGAGGAGATGGTTGGAGCTTCTCAAGGATTATGACCTCACTATTCTATATCATCCGGGGAAGGCCAATGTAGTGGCCGATGCCTTGAGTCGCAGAGTCGAGAGTTTGGGGAGTCTAACCTACCTACCAGCGGCAGAGCAGCCTTTAGCACTTGATGTTCAGGCTTTAGCGGGTCAGTTGGTGAGATTGGATCTATCAAAGACCTCACGAGTATTGTCTTGGGTAGCCTCCAGGTCTTCTCTTTATGATCAGATTAGAGCACGCCAGTATGATGATCCACACTTGCTCGTTCTTCAGGACAGGGTCCATCGAGGTGATGCCAGGGATGTGGTTATTGGTGAGGATGCAAGGCTGGATTTGCATGCCCAATGTGGATGGGCTTCGAGAGTTGATTCTAGCTGAGGCCCATAGTTCGCGGTATTCCATCCATCCGGGTGCCGCAAAGATGTGTCAGGATCTGAGACAGCATTATTGGTGGAGGCGAATGAAGAGGGATATTGTTGAGTTTGTAGCTTGGTGTCTCAACTGTCAGCAGGTCAAGTATGAGCACCAGAGTCCAGGTGGATTACTTCAGAGGTTAGATATTCCGGAGTGGAAGTGGGAGCGGATCACCATGGACTTTGTAGTTGGGCTCCCACGGACTTCGAGGAGGTTTGATGTTATATGGGTTATTGTGGATCGGCTGACCAAGTCCGCACACTTCATTCCTATTGGTATTACTTATTGTTCTGAGCGGTTAGCTGAGATTTATATCAGGGGGATTGTCCGATTACATGGGGTTCCAGCTTCTATCATTTCCGACAGTCAGTTCACATCTCAGTGTTGGAGGGTCGTGCAGAGGGAGCTAGGTACTCAGGTTGAGTTGAGCATAGTGTTTCATCCTCAGACCTACGGGCAGTCAGAGCGCACTATTCAGATTCTGGAGGACATGTTGCGTGCGTGTGTCATTGATTTCGGGGGTTCATGGCACTAGTTTCTGCCGCTTGCGAAGTTTTCATATAATAAAAGTTATCAGTCGAGTATCCAGATGTCTCCATATGAGGCTTTATATGGTAGGAGGTGTAGATCTTCGGTTGGTTGCTTTGAGCCGGGTGAGGCTAGGCTATTGGGCACATACTTGGTTCAGGATGCGTTGGGTAAGGTGAAGTTGATTCAGGAGCGGCTTCACACGGCGCAGTCTAGGCAGAAGAGTTATGCGGACCGGAAGGTCCGGGATGTGTCTTTCATGGAGGGAGAGAAGCTGTTGCTGAAGGTGTCACCCATGAAGGGGGTTATGAGGTTCGGGAAGAGGGGAAAGCTGAGTCCCCGATTCATTGGGCCATTTGAGGTGCTTTAGAGGATTGGAGATGTGGCTTATAGACTTACCTTGTCACCCAGCTTATCGGGTATTCATCCGGTGTTCCATGTTTCTATGCTCCGGAAGTATGTTGGTGACCCGTCTCATGTTTTGGAATTCAGCACGGTTCAGCTCGTGGGTGATATGTCATATGAGGTAGAGCCAGTGGCTATTTTGGCTCGTCAGCTCAGAAAGTTGAGGTCTAAGGATATAGCTTCAGCGAAGGTTTAGTGGAGAGGATAGCGAGTAGAGGATTCCACCTTAGAGATCGAGCGGGAGATGCGGAGCAGATATCCTCACTTATTTGAGACTCCAGGTATGTTTCTTGACCCGTTCGAGGATGAACGCTTGTTTAAGAGGGGGAGTATGTAACGACCCAGCCGATCGTTCCATGAGATTAGCCCCGTTTCCCCTGATTCATCTTTTTTATGTTCTAGTTAACCTAATTATGATGTGTTGGGTCAGTTGTTTCGGGTTCGGGGTGGTCGTGGTAAGAACTGAGACACTTAGTCTCTTAAATTGGCTTAATAGTTAGAAAAGTCAACTGGGAGTTGACTTATTGGTAAACGACCTCGGAATGTAGATTTTATGGTTCGGATAGCGTCGTTAGATGATTTAGGACTTAGGAGTGTGTCCGGAATGTGGTTTTGATGTCCGGAGTAGAATTAGGCTTGAATTGGCGAAATTAAGTTTTTGGCAATTTTCGGTTGGCAATGAAAAATTAGCTATCGGGGTCGGAATGGAATTCCAGAAGTTGGAGCAGGTTCGTAGTGTCATTTTAGACGTGTGTGCAAATTTTCATGTCATTCGGACGTGTTTTGGTTGGTCTCGACATCATTGGCGAAATTTAGAAATCTCAAAGTTCATAGGCTTGAATCCGATGTGATCTTGGTGTTTTAGCATGGTTTTGGGTATTTCGAAGGCTCGACTAAGTTTGAATAAGGTTATGGGACTTGTTTGTGATTTTGGTTGGGGCCCTGAGGGGCTCGGGTTAATTTCGGATAGTCATCGAAAGGATTAAAGATGGAAAATGCAGATGAAGAAGTTGTTGGTGCCAAGTTTCTGGTGTGGCCGCACCTGTGGAAGGGTAGCCGCAGGTGCGGGCCAACGTGCGCAGATGCGAGATTGGGGGAGCTGGGAAGGAACCGCAGAAGCGGAGTTTGGGCCGCACCTGCGAGTCCGCAGATGCGGTAAGTGGAGCACAAGTGCGGAAGTGGTCGGTCAAGTAGGGTTTCGTAGGTGCGCACCTGGGACTGCAGGTGCGGGAAAAAGGCCGCAGATGCGGTTTCACCAGGCAGGAAGTATAAATACTTGCCTTCGCGAATTTTTGGCACTTTCATCATATTTGCATGCGGGCTGAGGCTTTTGGGAGCAAATTATAGAGGGATTTCAAGGGATTTCCATGAAGGTAAGTTTCTTGGACCAAAAACTCGATTCTATGTTGATATTTGACTGATTAAGCTTGAAATTAGTGAAATTTAACGGCATAAATTGGGGGTTTAGGGCTTGGGAATTTTAGACTTAAAATTGAGGAATCAAGGGGTCAATTGTAGTCGGATTTCGATGCATTTTATATGTATAGACTCGGGAAAGGATGAGGATTATTATGATGCAATTTTTATAGAATTCCGAGACGTGGGCCCGAGGGTCAGGTTTGGCCAATTTCGGGAATTTTTGCTAAAATTGATAGTTTTCGAGTGGGCTTTGTTCCTTTAGCGTATATTGATGATATTAATCTGGTTTTGGATAGATTCGGAGCAATCGGGAGGCGATTCGAGAGGAAAGAGCATCGCGGATTAGTATTTGGGCCGGTTTGAGGTAAGTAATGACTATAAATCTTGTCTTAAGGGTATGAAACCCTGGACTTCATATTTTCTCACTATTTTTGGAGTGCCGGACATGCCGGATGACCAGTGTGTGGCATGCACTGATTGCGGATTTGTACTTGGTCCTTCCCGTGGCAATTATTTAGTTGCGTATTCACTTTTAAATCATATGTTAAATCGTGTTTTAAGACTATTGTTATATTTGGGCCGTAAGCCATGTTTGGGGGCTTGTGCCGACTTGTTTAGACCCCTTGGGGGCTTTTACTGCTATTTCCTCACTGTGTTGACTTATGATTTACACTCAGTCATATTATGTTTAACTGATTTCGAAACTCAACCTTATTTACACTATTTGAGATATTAAATTATGTTTTGGGTCGAGTACCCCGTTTTACTAATAGCCCGAGTGGCTTTTTTGAGAGTTTCTGACTGAGTTAGGTCGAGGGCCTGATTGTGAGGATATGATATGCTACGAGGTGGCTTGATATTACCGTTGGGCTAAAGGAGCCCCTCCGGAGTCTGTACACACCCCCAATGAGCGCAGGTACCTACTGAGTGCGAGTGTCGAGTGCCGAGTGCCGAGTGACGAGTGACTGGGAGGCATGAGTGACAGTGAGGATGCCCGAGAGGCTGATATTGAGTGATTGTGAGGCATGTTGAGTGACTGATTCTGAGTGATGATTTTCCCGAGGGACGGTTTATGATACATGTTTTGGCCCGAGTGGCTATTTATGATTTATTTCATCTTTCACTAAACTCTTGGGCCTTTTTCTGAAATTGTTGGAAATCACACTTTTCAAAGGATTTTTACTGAAGTTGGCTTTTAGAACATGCTGATTTAATGTATACACTGTTGGAAGAAAGATTGTGCATATTATGAATTGATGATTTAATCCTACGTTTTTCTTACTGCTTAGACTTAATTTATTTTCATTACTACTGAATTGGCATACTCACATTACTCCCTGCACCCCTGTGTGCAGATACAGGTGCTGGTACCGAGCGCTAGCTTTCTCCCTTCTTGTAGAGCCGAAGTTGGGACTTCGAGGTAGTTGTTCAGCATCCACAGCATCTCTTTTCCCATTTCTTGTTTTGTATCTAGTTCCTCGTTCCGAGACTTGATGTATTATGATAGTAGGGTTATTTTGTACTACTCGTATATGCTCATGACGGTTGACTCTAGGTTTTGGGCCAGTTTATAAACAGTTTTATTCATTTTGTTGTTTTAAACTGCTTAACCGAAAGAATTTTGTGAAACATCGGAACCGTTTTGGAAATTATAAAAATATTATGTCAGTATGTGATTGTTGGCTAGCCTAGTTCCATGTTAGGCGCCATCATGACCGGCTTAGGATTTGGGGTCGTGACAGCGGGTGCGGAAGTTGGTGTACAGGTGCGGGCCCTGGGGAACTTAAGTGGTTTCTGCAGGTTCGGCGAGTTAACCGCAGGTGCGGTTCCGCAAGCATGGAAATGAGGTCGCAGGTGCGAAAAGCCTGGGCAGAATGTTTAAAAATGAGGGTTCGTGAATTAGACTTCATTTCCACATTTTGAACTCGGGCTTAGGCGACTTTAAGGAGGATTTTTGAGGGGTTCTTGAGGTAAGCTCCTTCTACTTTTTTTTGATCAATAATCTTGATTCCCCATTTTTTTCCCCACCTAGAATGTGTGGTTTTGAGGTGAAATTTGGAGATTAGGGCTTGAGAATTTGAGGGAATGATTTGGGTATTTGAGAGGCCTAATGATGTCGGATTTGGGTAAATTTCATATGTGTAGACTCGTGAGTGAATCAGGGTTCGAGTTTTGTGACTTTTGTCAGATTTCGAGACGTAGGCCCAGGGGGCTGGGTCGAGTAAATTTCGGGGTTTGGCCTATAATTTGATACTTATCTTGTGGATTTGATCCCTTAGCCTAAATTGATTCTGTTGTATTACTCGTGGCTAGCTTCGAGGCGTTCGGAGGCCAAATCGAGAAACAAGGGCATCCAGGAATAGGATTTGGCTTGGTTTGAGGTAAGTAATGCTTCCAAACTTGGTTCTTAGAGTTCGAAACCCCGAACTATGTGTTATGTGATTAGTATTGAGGTGACGGACATGCCAAGTGGCGGGAGTGCTAGCGTGCACCATGAGAATTGTGGCCTGGATGATTCCATGGCACCGTTTAGTGACTCTATCCTGTTAATATCCATGTTTCCATCATGTGATGAATTATTTGAGTTTTACAACATGCTAGACATCATGTTTAGGCTTTGTGCCGGTATTTATGGGACCCTTAGGAG
This sequence comes from Nicotiana paniculata, assembly GCA_005239505.1. Classification (NCBI taxonomy): domain Eukaryota; kingdom Viridiplantae; phylum Streptophyta; class Magnoliopsida; order Solanales; family Solanaceae; genus Nicotiana; species Nicotiana paniculata. Next base: position 20,983 of record ML330660.1, read on the forward strand.
TCGTTTATTATTGCCACCTCATTAGTTTCATTTATTGTTTCATACTCAGTCATCATCATGCATATTTATATCATATCTCAGTCTCGATAATTTATTGATTTATGACATCATTTGTTCCGGGTTGTTTTCATGACATTGTGAGCCCTTGGTGAGACTGGAGAGCTTTATGACTGAGAGAGGCCGAGAGCCTGTTATGAGTGATAGTTATTGGATTGGGATGCATGCCGCAGCGGTTATATTGATGATTTTGATAGCGTTTGGGCTATAGGAGCCCCTCCGGAGTCTGTAACACACCCCCAGTGAGCGCGATTGATATGATTGAGGGATGGATCTTCCCTGGACATGGACCTTGTCCGAAGTACTTATCACCTGGAGATGGATCGTCTCCGTAGGGTTGGATTGCCCTTGGTCCATGGTACCGGATGACCTATGGTCATGTGTTGTGTATATATATTCCGGGATGGATCTTCCCAGGGCCGGTTGAGCCATATAGGGTACCGAGTGGTTGAGATATCGAGAGTGAGGGAATTTGAGGCTGATTTTATGGTGCATCATTTTCAGTATATGCATTGGCATGTAGTGACAGTAGAGTTATCTTGAATACACTGTTCGGCATTGCTTTACTTCCAGTTATTTGTGTCGGTTAAGTTCGCCACTATCTTCAGTCCATAGTTTGGACATGTTACTTTCTGAGTTGGTGTACTCACGTTACTCCCTGCACCTTGTGTGCAGATCCAGGCATTTCTGGACACGGCGGCGGTTGCGGATTCTCTGTGTTGGAGTTGAAGAATATTGAGGTAGCTTCATGACGTTCGCGGACCTCGGTCTTCTCTTCCTTAGTTCATTTTACTTTGATGTTTAAGTTTATAGATATTTTTTGGACTTTTAGACGCTCATGTACTCAGTGACGCACCGATTATTAGGACAATGGTATTATATATTTGGGGTAACCTTGTGTTTTAAAATTTTGGCTTTTATTTATGTTAAACCATTTCGTTGTTAAATCTAAAGAGTGTTTTATTGAAATGAAAGAAAATGTTGGATTTTAGGCTTGCCTAGTTTCATGATAGGCACCATCACGACCGGGTAGATTTTGGGTCGTGACACAATGTCATTGATTTTTCTTTCAATTCGCATCGTCTATTAGAAATCCTGCCTATAAGATTCCAATTATTCTATTTGGCGATGTTCACATAGAAAATATGCCTATAGGATCAAGATATGACAATAAAAACTATGCGCTAGAGATCTTGTCTATAGGGAATAATTGCTCGCCATAATTGGTTAATGCTAAGCCACTCCAAACACTGTTTTATGTGCACGAGTATGAATAATTCTGGGACTTCTCCCAGCATATTTTGTTACACTCAACTGCGTAGATCACCTAGGCACAACACATATTGGGTTAATAACTTAAAACTTACGATTCCAATAACTAGCTTGTAACAATTGTATAATCCTGTCTATGAGTAATATCTTACATCTAAAATTGCCCGCATACTTTGATTCAAATCCACCTAAAAGTCGTGTCAATAGGACTTGAGGTTCTGAATTCTGAAATCTCCTAACTTGAATATTTGTTTGCGTGCATCTGTTGTTTAAGTGTGGAGGTTAATGTGATCCTCTAACAGCCTATACATGAAGTCTTATGTGTTTTTGTCTTTCGCTTAGCTTTTACTTTTTTGAGAAACCTAGGTAAGGTCTAGAACCATCCAGATAGAGGTCCAAAACCTCCTAGGCCATAGGTATGGGATGGGTAGTGCACACGTAGGGCACGACTTAGAATTGAATAAGAATGCTTTTAGGTAAACAACTTAAACATAGTAATCGGGTAGCAGGAGATGATAGTATGTGCCCGCTGAATAATATGAGTAACACCCTACCCTTAGGGAGTTACAAAATATTATTTATGTTGCACGGGATGATCCTTTAGGCTAAAAAACATAGGACCCCCATTTTCCCTTCTTTCTAGTAGAATTAAAATGGTTGTACATCTATATTCGCATTAAGATCTTTGTAATAAAATTCTTAGATTTTTTAACTCTCTTTCCTTATTTGATCACGTAGCCTAATCCAACTAATTTAAGTTCAGTCGGGACCCACAGTTGTGGACCTCGAGGAGTGCCTAACACCTTCTTTTTGAGGTAACTTGAGCCCTTACCCCATCTTTGGTGGCGTTGACTAGTTAAACCAGAGTCATTTGCACAATAGGTGCCCTAACGCACCTTAAAATCGTTAGGTGGCAACTCTTCTCTTTTAATACCCATTTAAAAGAGTTGCCACATGTCGAAACCCGATTTCGCGAGAAAAAGGGGCGCGACAGCATGGCGACTCTACTGAGGATTTACACTTAGGCTCTTACCATAGCTAACTTGGCTTATGTGGATCAGTCTTCTTTGTTATAAACGTGCTTCCCTTTTTCATATTTATTTTCTACTACATGCACATCCCTCTCCCATTTTCCTTTTACTTGTTTAATTCGTTGTTACATGCACATCCCTCTCCCATTTTCCTTTTACTTGTTTAATTCATTGTTACATGCACATCCCTCTCCCATTTTCCTCTTACTTGTTTAAATTTGTTGTAATATGCACATCCCTTCCCTTCTCCACCTTCATTTGCTTAAATTGGTTATAACATGCACATCCCTTTTCCTATTCACCTTTACTTGCTCTACACTGCTCTTCATTTGTGTAAAGATTGCTATATCCTGTCACTCCCGCCCCTACTCCCTTGCTTGATCTATTACATTCCTTTATATTCCACGAACTAACTTCTTCCTTTGTCTTTCTTTTACGTCTTTTATGTTTTATCTTAATACTGTATTTATTGTTTTTACATATTTACCATGCAAATACTTGGCAACGTGTTATTATCTCTACATAAAACATGCTTCACATCATATTTCACTCGTGCCCAATTAATAGCATAGAGGCACTTAATGAGTGTCCGCACTCTTCCAAAATTACCTTTTTAAATCGGAAGGCTTATTTGCGGTTGACTAGTCGATCAACGGTGAGTCGACGGTCCCGTGCCTTTCCCTCTCAAGTTGTCCACTTGAGAGTACCGGTCTAGACCATTCTATAAACCTCACTCCAATATCAAATGTGCATGCATAATGTCAAACCTAGTACGGGTTAGAATGTTGTTCACGTGATAACCCACTAAGATAAGCCTTGTCCAAAGTACGACGAGATTTCCATAATCGAAATGGACACCATCATGTTATGTGCATTACTTAGAGAAAACATGTCGGTATGTTGATCATTAGTGTGTAAGTAGTCAAATCTGTAAGAGCAAAGGGACAAATTTATTTGTTTGCAGAAAAGGAAGCACGAAGTCCCCAGGTTCGGAATGGTTCAAAACATCCCACCCTTGTTACTTGATTGGTGGAAGAACCTCGCGCCTAGGGACAAGAATCATGTGAAAAGGGTCCTTGGTACAGTCCTTATTGGACATCCGGCCGAATAGAGCATTGATTGAGGTTGTCACTATGTTTTGGGATGAGAAAAGGGTTGTCTTCTGCCATGGTGACATAGAAATGACTCCCCTCCTAGAAGAAATAGGAGGCTTCTCTAAGCTTCCATGGGATATTCCGGGTTTATTAGTACCAGAAAATCGCACCCCCCGCGGTTTTTTGAAAATTTTGGGTTTCAAGAAAAATGATGAGTTACTTTTCCTGAAGAAGTCATACATCCCATTTGAAACCTTTATGAACGTTATGGGCACAGCAAGTAATATCGCCTTCATCATGATGAAATTGCCATTACTTCCTTGGGTTGGACGCACCACCGAGTTTATGTGTTCATTGTCTGCTTCTTGGGTTACTGATATTTCCGATGAAAGGGGGAGGATCCACACTCGCTTAGCCATGGTCGCTAGGACTCTAATGGAAAGAATCGAGGGAAAAACTAACACTATCATCCCCATGATCTTGGCTGAAATGTACCACGCTCTAGATCGATGCCAGTAGGGTTGTAATATGTTGCTGCAAGTTTGGTTATTAGAACATTTCCAAAGGGGAGAATATCTCCAAGAGCTTCTACGACGACCATTTAATGACTACATAGCTTACCATCATCCAAAGAGAATGACATTTATCCCAAATAGGTTTGCACAACCTGGAAGTGTTGTGAGCTGGGTGCGTTTCTTCAACAATCTGACTGACGAAAAGGTACATTGGATGTTTGAATGGTTCCCTAGCAGTGATTTCATCATCAGATCAAGAGAGACTACTCATCTAGTGCTGATCGGGTTAAGGGGAATCTATCATTATGCTCTTATAAGGGTAATGAGGCAAGCAGGAAAAAAACAGGTTATACCTCGGGTTTCCAACATAGTCCAGTACAAAGCAGAATTTTAAAGGCAACGTCATTCCTTTAAAGTTCGAGGCACATCATATATGGAATCAGAAGGTCATTGTGGAAAAAGATACTATTGAACCAGATAGGTATCATGTCAGCCATGTGTACTTCTACCCATCATGGTTGGTAGATGATATAGCGGGAGACGTCAAGCTGGGAACAAATCTGAAAAATAGGGTTATAGATGACACTGTTGAAGCACAAGTCAAGTATAGGATGTTGCGCAAGAGGGTCTTCGAGTTTGAAGCTAGGCATTTGGAACAACACAAAATGGATATGGAAGCAATCAATGAATGGAGATATATTTCTACTAAATCAACAGAGAGATTGGAATATTTGTAGCAAGGGTTGATAGAACTTGAGGGAAAGATGAGAAAGAGACCCTCGGATTGTCAGAACATGGAAGGCAATGAAGGAGGGCATCTACCAAGGGCTTACCTACAGTTGGATATGCGCGACCTAGTAACCTGATTGACGGATCCAAGAAGGCCAAGCATGGTGAAGGTCCTTCTAGGGCCAAGTAGATTAGGAAACAATGTCTTTACTAATTTCTAGGTTCGTTTTAGATTTTGATTGTAATAAGGCAAATTCCATTAGTGACTTTCTCATTATTGTCGTTTTAGTAAGGATTTGATTCATTTTCGCATTAATGAAATGATGCAATCATTGGCATCAATTTTCTCCAAGTATATGTGACGTTTAGGCCTACCTCGGGCACAACGAGGTCCCTCAAATTAGGACGCGAATTTATTACATAATTCTGCAACACATGTTCAATATCGCAAACATTCTTTTAATACTCCTTATTAACTTGATTGCCTTTTGTTTTTTTTTTCTTTTATTTATTCCCATTCCCAAGGTTGGTTCATGCATACTGGCATCGTCAGCATATCATACTAGATCCAGAGGTCCTCCACCTCCTCCTCCACCAAGTTATCCAAAGGAAAAGGAAAAGGGAAAATGGACGAATTGAGTTGTATCAGGAATGACAATGCTACCAACACATAGGACATTGAAACTTCGGAGGTCGGAGTACTCCAGCACAGAATGAATTGGTCCTACATCTGGAATAGAAAATATTAGAGATACAAGGGGATCTTGAACAGGTCCAGAACTTGGCAAACCTTACCCTCACCCTAAACGTCCCCGACCTCAACCAACAAAACACAAACGCCCAAAACCCGGTACCTCCCCAAAACACACAGAACCAAAATCCACCGCCAAATCCTCCTGCGCCACATCAATACGCCACACCTCCTCAAAACCTTAATCCTCCACTAGTACCTACTCCTCCATAACACCATCACCGTCCAACTCAATATGCACAAACCACCACTTACCATACTCCTCAAAACGCACCATAGCCTACCCCTGATCCCCAAAACTCAACCAATGACCACCATTATGCCCAGATTCCCGGAGTCCACCAAAGCAATCCCATATATATGGAAACTTTACCACATACCCCACAATAGACCCTATATATACCAAAATCCACTGAGAAGGACCTGCTCATCAAGAACATGCCAGAGGAACTCAAGAAGCTCACTGGCAGAGTTCAGAGTGTCGAAGACGGCAAGGGAATTGAGGGTTTGAATTATGAGGATTTGTGTATTCATCCAGATGTAGAACTTGCGGAGGGTTACAAACCTCCCAATTTTGAAATGTTCGACGGAACTGGTGATTCGAAAGTGCATCTGAGAACCTATTATGACAAACTTGTAGGGGTGGGAAAGGATGAACGCATTCGTATGAAGTTGTTCATGAGAAGTCTCACTAGGGGTGCCTTGTCTTGGTGCATCAGTCAGAACCCAAAGAAGTGGGTTAATTGGGTGAGCATGGCGTTAGATTTCATGGATCGGTTCAGGTTCAACACAGAACGCACCAGACGTTTTCTACATTCATAATCTCAAGAAGAAACCAACAAAAACCTTCCGTGAGTATTCTACTCGGTGGAGGCTGAAGATAAAAAAGTAAGGCCAGCACTTGAAGAAGAACATATGAATAATTTCTTCATCAGAGCTCAAGACCCGCAATACTACGAAAGATTGATGGTTATTGAAAACCATAAATTTTTTGACATCATCAAGCTGGGGGAAAGAATAGAAGAAGGGACCAAAAGCGAAATGGTGACAAACTTCGAAGCACTCTAAGCCACAAATAAAGCTTTGCATTCAGGAGGTATATTCAAGAAGAAAGAAGTGGGTGCAGTAATGGTAGCCCAAGGTCCCAAGTCTCCTCTCACATACCAAACACCTCCACCCACTTATAACAACCAACCACCATATTACTACTCAGCCTTCACCCCCAGATACCAACAACTTGCCGCCACCTAACACACTTATAACACCCAACCACCATATTACTACTCACCACCAGCCCCCCAAAATTATCCAAAACCAAGACCAATTTCGATCGCAGACCACCCAGACAATACACTCTGATTGTTGAACCCATAGACAACTATATGAGAGGCTAAAAGTTGCTGGTTATGTCACTCCCATTCCCGATGTTGCTATGGAAAACTCATCTCAGTGGATTAACCCAAACAAGACATGTGCCTATCACTTAGGCATGAAGGGTCATACTATTTATGAGTGTCGCACTCTAAAGGACAAGATTCAGACATTAATTAACTCTAAAGTCATACAGGCAAAAGAAGGCTGCACCTAATGTTCGTAATAATCCTCTCCTGGATCATAGAGGCGAAGGGGTAAATATGATAAAGAACGTTGAAGAATGGGTTCCGCAAGGGTAAATTGGACTCATTCGGGAAGGGGATAATCCTAAAACATCTCCAGTAACTCTCAACCTATCGTAGTACAAACTCCGGCACCAATTGAAGTTAAGGTAGCCGCACCGACTCCATTTGAAATTGAAGTGACAACACCCTTCACCGTGATGGTAGCACCTACGCCATCTTATAAGTCTAATGTTATACCATGGGATTATGTTACGAAAGCAAGAAGGAAAGGAAAAGCAAAAATGGAAGAAACAGGTGCAGCACAAGGCTTGACTAGAACGGGTAGCATTTATACACCCGAGCATTTGGAGGAACAAGCAAAGAAGCTACGTCTAAGCCGCCTGTCATTGAGATCGGCCCGGATGTCCTTTGGAGAAAGGTGCAGGGAAGAGAATACTCTGTGGTTGACCATCTGAACAAGACCCCTACTCAAATATCCATTTTATCACTACTGCAAAACTCGGAGGCACATAGGAATGCCCTGATGAAGGTGTTGAATGAAGCATATGTACCCACTAACATCACTAGTGGAGAAATGGCCAACATGGTAGGGCAACTGTTGGAAATACACAAAGTAACTTTTCATGAAGACGAGATGCCACCAGAAGGACTAAGTTACAACAGGGCACTACATATCACAACGCAATTTGAGGACAAATTCAGTGCCAAAATACTGATAGATGGAGGCTCGAGTCTCAACATATGTCTGCTAACTACTTTTAAAAGATTGGATAAAGGCCTGCACGAGATACGAGCAGGAAGTATGAATGTGAATCATTTGATGGATCTCAAAGGGACACAATTGGAGGATCAACCCCAGCCTATAGATGGGCCCAACCTTGTTTGATGTCGATTTTCAAGTACTGGATATACCTTCTACCTACAATCTATTGTTGGGGAGAACTTGGATACATGCCACCGGGGTCGTAGCTTCTACTCTACATCAGGCCGTGAAGTTTGAGTGGAACCATCAGGAAGTGATCATCCATGGAGACGGGAGTAACCCCATTTATACCAATCAATGTTCCAGTTGTCGAGAATAGAAGGAAGTTGGGTGGAGAAACATACCATCGCATTGAGCGCATCAACGCAATTGAGAAAGACAAATGGTTGAGCAATAAAAGAGAAAGCATATTGTCGTGGACAGGGTATGAACCTGGCAAGGGTCTCAACAAGAATCTCTAGGGGATCACTAAACGATACAGCTAAAAGGTCATGATACAACTTTTGGGCTTGGGTATGAATACACCTAGAAAGAGTATCAGGATTGGTCGGCGCCATGGCGTGGTCCTTATTATCCGCTAGAACAACCAATACCACATTTGCACCAGTCATTTCATCGATCTGACATGATGTGGGGGTCCGAAGAAGACGAAGTTTTAGTTGGCATAAGGAATTTTTTTCCTGGATGATGAAGACATGGATTGCAGTGCGATAGTTGGGGAGGAGGAGGAGGAGGAAGGCCTTGATATTCAGATCGTGGAGAAAGGAGCTGTTCTCAAGGACTAGACCGTTGCACCATCAAGGGCCCGTCGAGTTCCTGGGTAGCCTGGCTATTAGCATCACTCAATTAGCATCAGAAAGAAGATGCCTAAAGAATGGAGGTGGATTACGATGGTTTCTCTTTACAAGAACAAGGGTGATATCCAAAATTGCAACAATTATAGGGGTATCAACTTGTTGAGTCACTTATGAAGGTTTGGGAGAGGGTGGTGGAGGCCAGGGTGAGGAGGTATGTATCTATTTCCGAGAATCAGTTTGGATTCATGCTGGGGTATTCGACTATGAAAGCAATTCATCTGGTTAGTAGATTAGTGGAGTAGTACAGGGAGAGGAAGAAGGACTTGCATATGGTGTTTATTAACCTTGAGAAAGCGTACGATAAAGTCCCGAGGGAGGTCCTGTGGAGGTGTTTGGAAGCTAGTAACGTTCCGGTAGCGTACATTAGGGTGATTAAGGATATGTATGATGATGCTAAGACTCGGGTGAGGACTATGAGTGGTGACTCGGAGCATTTCCCTATGGTGATGGGGTTGCACCAGGGATCGGCTCTTAGCCTGTTTTTATTTTCCTTAGTGATGGATGTACTGTCACGACACATCCAAGGGGAAATGCCTTGGTGCATGCTATTTACAGATGATATAGTGTTGATTGACGAGATGTGAAGTAGAGTTAACGCGAGGTTGGAGGTTTGGAGACAGATCTTGGAGTCTAAAGGTTTCAAATTGAGTAGAACCAAAACAGGATACTTGGAGTGAAAATTCTGTGCGGGGCCGATGAAGCAGACATAGAGGTAAAGCTTGATGCTCAATTTATCCCCAAAAGAGCGAGTTTTAAGTATCTCGGGTCTATTATCCTAGGTAACGGGGAGATTGAAGAAGATGTCGCACATCGCATTGGATCGGGATGGATGAAGTAGAGGCTCGCTTCTGGTGCTTTATGTGATAAGAATGTTTCGCCAAGACTTAAGGGCAAGTTTTATAGAGTGGTGGTTCGACCAGCTATATTGTATAGGGCTGAGTATTGGCTAGTCAAGAACTCCCACGTGCAAAAGATGAAAGTAGCAGAGATGAGGATGTTGATATGGATGTGTAGGTGTGCCAGGAGAGATAAGATTAAGAATGAAGTTATCCGAGACAAAGTGGGAGTAGCCTCCGTGGAGGACAAGATGCGGGAGTCGAGGCTGATATTGTTTGGACATGTTAAGGAAGAAGCATTGATTCCCATGTTAGGAGGTGTGAGAGGTTGGCCATGGCGAGTTTGAGAAGAGGAAGAGGTAGGGCTAAGAAGTACTACAGAGAGGTGATTAGACAGGACATGTCACTGCTTCAACTTACTGAGGACATGACCCTTGATAGGAGGGTGTGGAGGTCGAGGATTAAGGTAGAAGGTTAGTGGATAGTTTTTAGTTGCTCACTGATAGTCTTAGTAGCATGCATGTCCCTTCATATTATTAGATTTTTATTATGTTATGTGGTTTTGTTCGTCTCAGGTATTGTATTCCTTGTTGCTAGTATTTGGTACTACTGATCCTTTATCTCTCCCTTTTTCTTTTATCTTCCCTCTTTCTTCCTTTATTGCTTTCCACTTCTTCTTATTACCCTTCCTGAGCGAGGGTCTATTGGAAACAGTCTCTCTACCTGTTAGATAGGGGTAAGGTCTATGTACAGACTACCCTCCCCAGACCTCACCTGGTGGGAACATACTGGTTTTGTTGTTGAATCTAAGACATTTTCAATATTTTGTTTTAAGCGTATTTTGTTTTAAAATAATTGATCGAATCATCGAGCTGCACTTGTTTGACATTTAAATTTTTATCAATGGATTGCTATTTTTAGTATTTACTATTATCCTTTACATTTTTCTCTACAGTGTTATTATTACTTATCCCGATGAATCTACGACTGTGACATGTAATGAGACAATGTAACATAAGGATAAGTGATTTAGAGAATCTGGAAGAAGATATAATACCTGAGGAAATTGTCAGAGAAGTGGAAAACTTCGAAAACAAGCCTAAGTCTAATTTGGACGAGAATGAATGAAACAGTTAATTTGGGAGATTCCGAAACAGTCAAGGAAACGTGTGAAGGCAGACATCTATCGCTGTCAGAAAAGGAAGAATACATCTGGTTCTTGAAGAAGTATGAGGATATTTTTGCATGGTCCTATGATGATATGACCGGTTTGAGCACATCCATAGTGTCTCAAAAGCTACCTACCGATCCAGATATGAGTTTGAAAATAAAAGAGGAAGTCACTAAGAAAATCAAATCCAAGGTTCTCAGAGTGGTTGAATATCCGATCTGGTTGGCTAACATTGTGTCGGTTCCAAAGAAAGATGGGAAGGTCAGAGTGTGTGTCGATTATCGGGACATAAATAGAGCGAGTCCCAAAGATGATTTCACGTTGCCCAATATACACATATTGATCGACAACTGTGCCAAGAATGAACTCCAATCTTTTGTGGATTGCTTTGTGGGGTATCATCAGATATGGATGGACGAAGAGGATGCCGAAAAGACAGCCTTTATCACACCATGGGGAGTGTATTGTTACAAAATGATGTAATTTGTCCTGAAGAATATTGGAGCCACTTATATGAGAGCTATGACAACCATTTTCCATGACATGATACACCAGGAGATAGAGGTGTACGCGGACGACGTCATCATCAAATCTAAAAAGGGTACATATCACAAAGCAGATTTGAAGAAATATTTTTATCGACTTCGAAGGTACAATCTGAAACTGAATCCCGCAAAGTGTGCCTTCAGAGTCCCTGCTGGAAAATTGTTAGGGTTCATCGTCAATCGTCGAGGGATCGATCTAGACCCGTCAAAGGTCAAGTCTATCCAAGACTTGCCACCTCCAAAGAACAAGAAAGATGTGATGAGTTTCTTAGGGAGTCTCAATTACATCAGTCGTTTCATAGCATAATCAACTGTGATTTGTGAACCGATTTTCAAAATGTTGAAGAAAGACGCTACAACAAGTTGGACTGAAGAATGTCAGAAAGCCTTTGAAAAAATCAAGGAATATTTATCCAAACCACCTGTTCTGGTCCCACCGAAACCTGGGAGACCTCTGCTACTTTATTTATCTGTACTAGACGGGGTTTTTGGTTGTGTTTTGGAACAACACGACAAGACGAGAAGAAAGGAGCAGGCCATATACTATTAGAGTAAGAAATTCACACCCTACGAAGCATGGTATTCTTTGCTAGAGCGCACCTTCTGCACTTTGACATGGATAGCTCAAAAGGTGAGGCACTACTTCTGTTCCTACACCACATATCTCATATCAAGGATGGATTCGCTAAAATACATCTTCCAGAAACCCATGCCTATGGGAAAGTTAGCAAAATGATAGATATTACTGAGTGAGTTAGACATCATCTATGTAACTCATAAGGCGATCAAAGGGCAAGCATTGGCAGATCATTTGGCATAAAATCCTGTAGATGGAGAATACGAACCATTGAAAACATATTTTCCCGACGAAGAGGTATCATTCGTAGGAGAAGATTTCACCAAACCATATGATGGTTGGAGAATGTTCTTCTATGGAGCTGCAAACTTCAAAGGAGTGGGTATTGGAGCAGTCTTAGTGTTAGAAACAGGTCAACACTATCCAGTATCTGCAAAACTCAGGTTTCCATGTACCAACAACATGGCAGAATATGAGGCCTGCATCTTAGGACTCAGGTTAGCCATTGACATGAATGTTCAGGAATTGCTGGTAATTGGAGATTCCGACCTTTTGGTACATCAGGTTTTAGGAGAATGGGCCACAAAGAATACCAAAATATTTCCATATTTGTACTATGTACAAGAGTTGATGAAGAGATTCACAAAGATAGAATTCAAACATATTCCAAGAGTCCAGAATGAGTTCGCAGATGCATTGGCCACTTTATCTTCCATGATACAACACCCGGCCAAGAATTTCATTGATCCTATCCCAATAGGGATTCATAATTAGCCAGCTTATTTTGCTCATGTTGAAGAAGAAATTGATGGAAATCCATGGTTCCGCGACATCAAAGAATATTTGACAAAAGGAGAGTACCCGTAGCACGCAAATCATACTCAGAAATGCACACTCCGAAGATTATCCAACCACTTCTTCCAAAGTGGAGGAATTTTGTACAGAATGACTCCAGACCTGGGATTATTACGGTGTGTCAACGCCAAGGAAGCATTCAGATTTCTCAAAGAAATACATTCCAGAACTTCCGAACCGCACATGAACGATTTTGTCTTAGCTAAGAAGTTATTGAGAGCAGGATATTTCTGGATGACTATGGAAACAGACTGCATCAAGTATGTCCAAAAGTGTCATCAATGCCATGTACATGCTAATATGATATGAGTGCCACCAACGAACTCAATGCAACAAGTTCACCTTGGCGTTTCTCCACTTGGGGGATGGATGTCATTGGTCCAATCGAACCCGCTGCTTCAAATAGGCACAGGTTCATTCTAGTGGTCATAGACTATTTCACAAAATGGGTTGATGTCGCATCTTACAAGGCTGTAACTAAGAAGGTTGTCGCATTTCGTTCGAGATTGTATTGTTTGTCGATTCGGGGTACTAGAATCAATCATCACCGACAATGCCACCAACCTTAACATTGATCTGATGATATCCATGTTTCAAACCTTCAAGATCAAGAATAAAAATTCCACAGCATACATGCCTCAAATGAATGGAGTTGTGGAAGCTGCCAATAAGAACATCAACAAGATATTGAGGAAAATGGTTGATAATCACAAACAATGACACGAGAAGCTACCATTTTCCCTACTTGGATATCGTACCATGGCTCGCACATCAACTGGGGCAACTCTTTATTTGCTGGTCTATGATACTGAAGCCGTTATTCCGCGGAAGTAGAAATTCCTTCTTTGAGAATCATACAAGAGGCTGAACTCAGTGATGCAGAATGGGTACGAAGTCACTATGAACAGCTGGCTCTCATTGATGGAAAAATAATGAATACAGTATGTCACAGTCAACTCTACCAGAACAGAATGTCCAAAGCTTTCAACAAAAAGGTCAGGCCTAGATAATTCACACCTGGGCAGTTGGTGCTAAAGAGGATCTTCCTGCATCAAGATAAAGCCAAAGGGAAGTTTTCACCCAATTGGAAAGGCCCTACATGGTTCATCGAGTACTAACAAGAGGAGCACTCATACTTGCAGAAATAGACGGGAAGATTTGGCCAAAACCTATCAACTCATACGCAGTCAAGAGGTACTATGTTAGGATTGTTTGCATTCCTTCATTTGATGTAACTGAACTATGCTGACCTGATTCCCATTTAAGAGAGCATACATAGGCAGCCCTGTGGGTTCGGTCACATCTTAATAAAATCTTCATTTTGTTGCCATTATCAAAACTAGGGCAGAATTTTGATGGGGGCCCTCAAAATTCTAAAACAAGTCCAACCAACTTCGGCATACACGGAGCAATCAAAGGGTTGCATTTAAACTGGGCAGAATTTTGAGGAGGATCCTCAAAATTCTAAAGCAAGGAGGTCGCAATGTCTCTAAAATATGTCACAGTCATTGATTCATCTAAATTACTTGATATTGCATGCTACTATTTTTTAAATAACGACATTCATCAAATGCTCACATGTTTTCGAAAATTTTATTTCTATAAAAGCCAGAAGTTACCCAGGTAACTCAAAAAAGATCTCCAGACAAAAGAAATGGCAAATCAAGGAATCGAGGGCACAAACCAACCGTCCCCCGCAAAACTCACGATTTTTCTTTGGATGCAGGCACAATGAACACATCAAGATAAGAAATACTTTACTCTCTTGCAGCTATTCATTGCTTTTTTTGCATGAGACTAAGCATTGTCTTCACTTTTCATGAGGCTAAGCACTTCCTCCCTAATTGCATAAGGCTAAGTACTGCCTTTCCTGCATGGGACTAAGCATTGTCTCCTATTTGCATGAGGCTAAGCACTGCCTCCCTAATTGCATAAGGCTAAGCACTGCCTTTCCTGCATGGGACTAAGCATTGTATCCTCTTTGCATGAGGCTAAGCATTGCCTCCCTAATTGCATAAGGCTAAGCACTTCCTTTCCTACATGAGACTAAGCATTGTCTCCTTTTTGCATTAGGCTAAGCACTGCCTCCCTAAATTGCATAAGACTAAGCACTACCTTTTCCGCATGAGACTAAGCATTGTCTCCTCTTTGCATGAGGCTAAGCATTGCCTCCCGAATTGCATAAGGCTAAACTCTGCCTTTCCTGCATGAGACTAAGCGTTGTTTCTTTCTTTGCATGATGCTAAGAATTGTCTCCCTAATTGCATAAGGCTAAACTCTTCCCTTCCTGCATGACACTAAGCATTGTCTCTTTCTTTGCATGAGGCTAAGCATTTCCTCCCTAATTGCATAAGGCCAATCACTGCTTTCCTACATGAGACTACGCATTATCTCCTCTTTGCATAAATCTAAGCATTATCTCCCTAATTGCATAAGGCTAAACTCTGTCTTTCCTGCATGAGACTAGGCATCGTCTCCTCTTTTTATGAGGCTAAGCATTGTCTCCCTAATTGCATAAGGCTAAATTTTTCCTTTCCTACATGAGACTAAGCATCGTCTCTTTCTTTGCATGAGGCTAAGCACTGCCTTTTCTTCAAGATTAAATACTATCTCCATTACGCTATATAAGGCTTGGCATTATCCTCTGGGGCTAAGCACGGCCCTCGTCTTATACAAGACCGCCTTGTTTTGTCTCATTTCGCATATAACCAAATATCATATCTTTGCATTTCATGGGCTGAAACATTGCCATTTTTTCAAAAGGTACCATAGTCTGAATGCATCATCCTCATAGCCGGAAGACACCATTCCATGCCCTGAGGATCTCTCAAAAGTGCACATCATTATTCAAAGGCACCATGGTTCAGAGGCACCATCCTCATGCCCCGAGGACATTATTTCATGGTTTGTTAATCCCTTATCACATGATTCATAGCCCAGGACGTCATAGTCTAAGGACTCATCCTCACCGTCCAAAGACAACCTTCATGGTCCAAAGGGAATTTGCATCATGTTTAAATTCTCGCAATAACCCGTATATATTCGAATGTGCTATGTTTTAAGTTTTATAGGTAATCCATGAAGTAACCATTCTTCAAAGGGGAGCAATCTTTGCTCTGATTTCCCTTCATAACGTTCACATCCTTTGACTACCTCAAACGTAACCGACTACCAGTAATTGACTACCTTTTACTCTATTACTGTTCAAATATCAGGCCTGTGATACACAGTAACATTCATTTGGCATTCATGACTCCACCTAAAATTGTTTGTTATTTACAACACTATCCTACCCAAAATGAACCCTTTTTGAAACGCCACTCTTACAACAACTTCATCGGTTTCGTTCGTCGTTGGATCCAGAACTACACACGGCCTGATTCCCATAAAATCAAGGATATGTAGGTAAATCAAGAACTAGGGTTCGGCCCCCTTTTTTAAAAATATATCACTCCTTACTCAATTCGGACAAAATTGGTCATCATTTTCTTTACCCGACAACTCTTTCATCATTCCCTAGTAAAGAGGGACAGTTGTTGATACCCAATTTTTCCCTCATATTTTTTTCAAATAGCATCTATGCTTTCAAAATGTCATTTTGCATCATTACTTAATTTACAAGATTTATACAAGTATTTTTTATAATTTTCCATAATTTTAGAGCTTTAAAATTGATTTTCTTACATTTAAATTATTCAAGTATTTATTAATTATTCCTTCAAACTATTTTAGGGTGTTTAATCATCCGAATTTATTATTTACATCCATAATACATATTTTAAATATATTTACTTCATTTTATATAACTACAATAGTATTTTTAGGCTATTTGCACAAACTTGCAATAATAGCCTATATTTTGCATTTTATTGCGTTTGTCATTTTATTCAAGTTCAAAATAATATTTTTACAATTTTATAATTTTCCATCATTGTATAAAGTATTAAATTACATCATTATCATTTTTATATATTTATTTAACCATTTTATTAAATTATTTCCCTTTTAATCTTCCATTTAAAAGTCGGCCCAAATTTTGAATTATTTTTCGAACCAGACAAACCCAAATCCTTGGCCCAATCCTCAAGACCAACCCCAAGAGACCCTTCCTAGTCCAAGACCCACCCAGCTCATTTTTAATCTCGAACGTTGATCAAAAGCGATCAACGGTCCACAACACCCCACTCTCTTTCCTTATATCCCCCAAAACCTAACCCTAACCCCATTTCCTAAAGATGCTACCTCTATTCTCTCTGTCACCCCTCTCCTCTTCACTAAACCCTGGCCGCCTCCCCTAATCCCACTGTTAATGGAATTCGGCTACTATTCTCTTGCCATATTTGAATTATTTTGGTACTGGTTGTCCGTTTGTGGTGTTACCTAAGTGCTTGCCTAAACATAGCAAGCAATAACTTCTGAAATCAAACCAAAAGGGGTTCATCTTTGATTTTGAGCATTGTCTCGTCTACAATGTTCGATGTCGTATTATGTGAGTCTGATTCCATTTAGATTTCTGTTGATTTACACTTTTCCTAAAAACTAGGGTTTACCAGATTTCTCTCCTAAATTGATTTTGAACTGATTTTCATATTTTCTTTCCTTATTTGTTGTTTGATTTATTTTATTTCCTTGTGTGTTCGTTCAATCTTACTGCTATATAACCCCCCCCCCCCCCTCCCCCTCCCCAATTTCCCTTTTTGGGAGGGATTTTTAATCGATATTTTTCTTCACTAAAGTTTGGGGTTTTTTCTATTCTCTTGTTCTGTATTCTGTTTTAGCCGGATAAAAGCCAAGGCCACTAAGATCTTGTTACTCAACCTGCTCTTGGTGCGAGCATTTCCCGGAGCTCATCGAAGCTCTTGGGAACTTTGACGCATTGGGATTCTAGGTTTTGTGGAAGTTTGTTCTTTACTGTTATTCATTTAACTGGTGGGTTACTGGACCTTTCCAATTTCATTCCTATGTATCTGCAATTTGCATATGTTTTCACCTCTGAAATTTGTTAGTTTAATGTGTTTTCTAGGTTGTTCTTGTGTGCAATTATGTTTGCTTTACTTCAATTTTAGGTCTCTTACCTTTAACTTCATAATGTTGATAGTTTGAAACATGCCTAAGACTGATTCGAGTAAATTAGATTTTTTTCAATTCCTTCTAGCCCATGTGTTGCAAACTATTGTTGTTTGGGACCTTTGCACTTGTCAGCATCTCTTTGGTGTCTAATTTTGCTTAAGGCTGTCAATGTTGTTATTCGAACATGTTTTACCTGCATAATTTGTACTCTCTTTAGTTAACCAGTCAATTGTGTTCAAAACATGAATGTTTACATTTACTATATGACACAAGTCTATTTCCCTATCCTATTCTGAATTTTTGTGGTGGTATCTTGCCTATGTAGCAAGTTTTAATCCTGTGTCAATACTTTTTTTATCAACCATGACTATTTCTCTATCAATATTCCCTTTAGCATGTCTTTGTCTCCCTTGATTCACCAGTAGTTGTAATAATCTGCTTCCCTATCATGTCTAAATGTTATTCTGCTACCAAATTAATATGACTATTTTAGCATAATTTGGATTTTTTTCTTGTATTATGAATCTGTGTATGATACTTTCCACCAATCTTGCAAACATGTTCTCCCTTAACTCTGCTAATGTATGACTGCTTATGCACTAAGTATGGAACCTGTTTTCTAAATCTTTGCTAAGTTTGTTCTTAAACCCTATGACTTGTTCAATTATCTGCTTTATATTCTCAACTTGACTATGTCTGTATCCCTTAGTTCTTGTCTCTCAACCTTGGATCATTCTCCTTCACTTGTCCTATGTGCTCTCTTGCGTTCTCATTCTTAGTCAGCTGAAAGCCAAGGCTATCTAGGCTCTATTATTGACCTCCCTAGTGTGAGCACTGCTCGGGGTCCATTTGAGGCCCTTGTGAACTCTGACACACTAGGACTTAGGTCCTTAGTCATTATCTGAAACTTAAACTACTCCTATTAATCCCTTCCCTCCTGTTGTCTGTTGTATATCTGAGTTGGTTGATTTAAATGGTGCAATACTTGGCAATATTGTCAAATAAGTCGACTTTGTTCTCCTTTATGGATTCTAGGGTCGTGTGTTGAATATGTCTCTTTATTAGAGGCATGGGTATGTTGTGTGAGAATTACTGAAGGTCCAGACAGTGCTAGGTATTTCATTTGGGCCTACTGTGGGCCTATTATCATTATTTGTGTAGCATTTGTATCTTACTCATTATTGGGCATGTAATAACTTTTGAATAGGGTATTAGTAAAAATAGGAAATGGGTAGATTTTAATATTTTCATGCACAAAATGGGTAGATAATATTCTTATAGGACTATGTGCTTTATTTTCTATATGTGTTATTAACCGTGCCATTAGGGGAAAGCGCACACACACTGCCTGCTAGCAAACATAAGTAGAAAATGTTGAAATTATGTTTACTACTATGTGCTATTTGAAAACCTGTCTATAGGAACCAATGTCATTGATTTTTCTTTCAATTCGCATCGTCTATTAAAAATCCTGCCTATTAGATTCCAATTATTCTACTTGACATTGTTCACCTAGAAAATATGCCTATAGGATCAAGATATGAAAATAAAAACTATGCGCTAGAGATCATGTCTATAAGGAATAATTGCTCGCCATAATTGATTAATGCTAAGCCGCCCCAAACACTGTTTTATGTGCGCGAGTATGAATAATTCTGGGATTTTCCCAACAGATTTTTGTTGATACCCAATTTTTCTCTCATATTTTTAAATGTATATATATACTTTTAAAAAAGTGCATGTGCATCATCATTAGATTTACAAATACGCACAAGTATTTTTCATAATTTTTCATAAAATTCTAAAGGCCTTAAATCAATTTATTTCTGCATTTTATTATATAAATATCCAATAATTATCCTCCAAAATATTTTTTGATGATTTAATCATCTAAACTTATCATTTATACCGATATTAGATTTTGAATATTTTCGGTGCATTTCTTATAATTACATTTGCATTTTTAGGGCTAAATTGCACATTTTGCAATAATAGCCCATATGCATGTATAATTGTATTATTTATGCAAAAAATGACTTTTTCTATTTTTATAATGTTAAGTAATTATTTTTAATCATTTTAGTAGACAAACAATATTTTTGTTATTTATTAATTATTTTTATAAATTTTTTATTTGTTAAATAGTGGGTATTTAAAATCTGGCCCAAAACTTACTTATTTTTCGGACCTAAACTACCAAGACCTTGGCCCAATAACCCCAGCCCAATCCTAAGAGACCCAACCTAGTTCAAAACCGACCCAACCCTTCTCAAATTTTGATCAACGGCTCATAATGTCTTCCCCCATTTCCTTATATCACTCGACCCTAAACCCTAACCCCATCCCCTCTAAACCCTCCGCCTCTCAAAAACCCCTCTCTTAATCCCTCTTCTAATGGGATTTTCTTCCCATTCACTTACCATATCCGTACATTTCCATTACTGGGTGATTCTCTACGGTATTACCTGGTACTTGCCTAAACATGGCAAGTACTCTTACTTTGATTCTGTCCGATTGACTTTCATCTCTTGAATTTGGACGATATTCCGTCCACACACGTTTATTCTACACTGTGTGAGTCTGATTTGTTCATGTTTTGCTGATTCGTATTTAACCCTAAAGCTATGGTTTACAGATTTTCTTTGATTCGAACCAAAATTTCTCCAAGCCTTTGATTTTAAGTGTTATCCCGTCTATATTCGCCCTGTTATGTGTAAATTTGTTTGTCTCTGCAGATTTTTTTACTTACCCTAAATTAGGGTTTCAGATTCTTTAAATCGAACTAAATCTGGTTCGATTGTTTGATTTGAATAGTATTCCTGTCTATGTTCTTCTTATTCTATGCAGCATGTGATTTTTACCTTTTATTCCTGCCGATTTGTGTACTTTACCTAAAATTAGGGTTTTCAAATTTTCTACTTTCCGTACTGATTTTGAGTGCTTTCCTTTCTAGTGTTTGACTGAATATTTTCCATGTTTATGTGTTCAATTCCTACACTATATAAACTCCTCCCCACTCCCCTTTGAAACAGTGCTGAAATCATCAAGAAAACTACAAAAAACTAAGGTTGTGTGCTCTTTGCTCTTTAATAATCTTGTTCTAAACTTTGGTTCCTGCCGGCTGAAAGCCAAGGTCAGAAATTCTGAGTTCTTGCTCTTTTGGTGATATTCAAAATACTGTGGGCTTCCTTTCTTTCTCATTTTATTTTAACTGGTGATTTACCAAGCCTTTGTCATTTCATTCCGATTTATCTGCCATTTTGTTCAATGTGTTACTTCAATTTTAGACTCTGCTAATCTAAATGCCATTACGTTTGTAGTTTGAGACATGTTTAGACCTGAGTTGATTAATTTCTCTTAATTCTGCCCAGTCTATTGATAGCCACCCCTCTTCTGTTTAGAACTGCTATTTGAACATGTGCTCATATCCCCTTTCTATGGATTAGCTGACTAGGTATGAGTGTATTCATTAAGATAATAACAAGTATGTTTCTGAATTTGTTGCAATGTAGTCTGTTTTCATCATGTTTTGACTTTTCCAGTAATTACCCTAATTGGTCCTCAGCATGTTAGGTTCTATTGCCAATCGATATGATTCCTTTTTGTGACACTAGTCTTCTGCACTTAGAATAATCTGAACTCTCTTTTTCTTACTACAAATCTGTTTTGCAAATTACCTGGTTAATGTGTGCATTATCTGATTGAACTCATCTTCTGAAACTTGGCTAAGTCTGTCCAAAATTTAAGCATGTCTATTACTTGTTTTTATATGCTCAATTTGGTTTTGTCCTTCAGTGGTGTCCCTTAACCTCATTATATTCTTTTACTGTCTGGTCCCTTTGAGTTCTTATTCTTAGCCGGCTGAAATCCAAGGCTACTTAGGCTCTGTCCTTTGACCTCCCTAGTGTGAGCACTGCTCAGGGTTTATTTGAGACCCTTGTGAACTCTGACACACTAGGACTTGGTCCCTAGTCTCTCCTCTGAAATTATCTCTGCTAACCTCTCTAGTGTAAGCACTGCCCTGGGCTCTTGAAGCCCTTGGGAATTCTGACACACAAGGGTCTTGGTTCTATATTCTCAACTATGTTTTATACCTATTGGGTGAATCACTTAATTCCTGGCTGCCTTATGTCCATGAACATGTAATTTCTGGGCTATTATGAACCATGGGAATGAAGGTCTGGCCTCGCCGGGTGTATCTTTGGGCATGTTGTAGGCTCCCTATAGTTATTCTTCTTTTGTAATTTATTCTATTCATTATGGGTCTATAATAATCCTTGTAATAACATTTTGGGGCATTAGTAAAATTGGGAAAGGGGGTTTTATCTTATACTTGCATCGAAATGGGTAGAAATCCTGCCTATAGGTATCCTATTTTGCTCAAAATGCGTTACTTTGCTCAAACATGTCCAGTTATTATAGAAATCTTGCCTATAAGTATCCTACTTTGCTCAAATGTGTGTTAGAAATCCTACCTATAGGTTCTTTATTTGGTTCAAATGTATTCTGCTTTTACCTGTTAGAAACCATGCTTATAGGATATTGAATTATTAATATCTCATTGCACATGCATCAAGATATATAGGACCATGTTAATTTACATGTTGCCCTGCTTATAACTTAGAAGTCATGCCTATAGGATCTAAGAAATCAGTTTTTATTATAGAAATCATGCCTATAGGATCTAAAAAGAAATCAATTTTAATAAATATAGAAATCCTGCCTATAGGGTCTAAATCAATCCTAATTATTGTCCAGCTCGTTTCTTTAAGAGTTTTCAACATTGTGTTGATTATCATTATTAGAAACCATGCCTATAAGACTCGAGTAAGCTATTTTGAACATATTCCTGTGATTAACCATTGTTAGTTACTGCGTGAATCACCTAGACATCATGACTATAGGTCTAATCTCTTATGCTTATAATCAGTAGGCAACTATGTAGGCTTTAGAATTGTATTAAGAGAAAAATGCTTTACACATGAAATTGCATGCTTATAAAATCTAGAATCACATAGAGATCTTGCCTATAGGGTTCTGTAACCTTAACTTTGTAAATCTGCAACTGTCAATGTTAGTTAGTTTGCGTGCATTTGTTGCCTAAGTGCGGAGGCCAACTTGAGCCCTTGTTTGCCTATACATGAAAGTCCAAATTGTTTTGTATGTCGCCTAGTTTTATTATTTTTTAGAAACCTAAGTTAAGTCTAGAACCACCCTAGATAGAGGTCCAAATGCTTCCTGGACCATGGGCATGGGAAGGGTAGTGCACGCATAGGGTGCGATTTAGAATCAACTAGTGCGCTTTAGGTAAACAACTTAAAGATAGTAATCGGGTAGCAGGAGATGATAGTCTCTACCCGCTGAATAATATGAGCAACACCCCCACCTCGAGGGAGTTACGAAGTATTATTTATGTNCTTTTGCTTAGACTAATTCATATAAATCGTGTTTGACCGGGACCCACTGTTATGGACATCGAGGAGTGTTTAACACCTTCTCCTCAAGGTAATTTGAGCCCTTACCCGATCTTTGGTGATGTAACTGGTTAAACCAGAGTTATCTGCATATAGGTGCCTAACGCACCTTAAAGCCGTTAGATGGAGACTCTCTCTTTTAATACTCTTCCTTAATAGAGTTGTCACGTGTCGAAACCCGATTTCACGAGAAAAAGGGGGCGCGACAATTTTGGTACATTCAACTGCGTAGATCACCTAGGCACAACACATATAGGGTTAATACTTAAAATTTATGATTCCAATAACCAGCTTGTAACAACTGTATAATCTTGTCTATGAGAAATATCGTGCATCTGAAATTGCCCGCATACTTTGATTCAAAGCCACCTAGAAGTCGTACTATAGGGCTTAAAAATCTGAATTCTAAGACCTCCTAACTTGAATATTTGTTTGCATGCATCTGTTGTCTAAGTGTGAAAGTTAATGTGAGCATCTAACTGCCTTTACATGAAGTCTTATGTGTTTTTGTATGTTGCTTAGCATTTTATTTTTTGAGCAGCCTAGGTAAGGTATAGAACCATCCAGATGAAGATCCAAAACCTCCTGGGCCATAGGTATAGGACAGGTAGTGCACGTGTAGGGAACGACTTAGAATTGAATTAAAACGCTTTTAGGTAAACAACATTAATATAGTAATCGGGTAGCAGGAGATGATAGTCTGTGCCCCCTGAATAATATGAGTAACACCCTACCCCAAGCGAGTTGCGAAGTATTATTTATGTTGCACGGGGTGATCCTTTAGGCTAAAAACTTAGGACCCTCTTTTTCCCTTTTTTTTTTCTAGTAGAATTAAAATAGTTGTACCTCTATATTCGCATTAAGATCTTTGTAATAAAATTCTCAGATTTTTGTACTCTCTTTGCTTATTTGATCACGTAACCTAATCCACATAATTTAAGTTCGACCGGGACCCACAGTTGTGGACCTCGAGGAGTGCCTAACATCTTCTCTTTGAGGTAACTTGAGCCCTTACCCTATCTTTGGTGGCGTTGACTAGTTAAACCAGAGTCATTGGCACAATAGGTACCCTAACGCACCTTAAAATTGTTAGGTGGCGACTATTCTCTTTTAATACCCGTTTAGAAGAGTTTTCACATGTCGAAACCCGATTTTTCGAGAAAAGGAGGTCCGACAACCTTCAAAGAACCAACTTTCACTATTAGGCGCCGAAACGCTCCCGGGTAATCCAAAACCCGATCCGAACATACGCCAAGTCTGAAAACATCATACGCACATATTGGAACCATCAAATCCTAATTCTAAAGTCGTTTACTCAAAATGTTGACCGAAGTCAAATTTAGCCTTTTAAGGCAACTTAGGAAACCAAGTGTTCTGATTTCAACTCGAACCCTTCCAAATCCCGAAATAACCATCCCCGAAAGTAATAAAACAGTAAAAGCACATATGGGTATTCTTATTTACACGAACGGGGTTCTAAAAAGGAAAACAGCCGGTCGAGTCATTAAAGTGTTCGTCAAAGTTTGAAAGTTTAAAGAAAGATTTCGATCATCGATTCATAGTTTTGATGTTGTTAGGTGTGATTTGAGTCCTCGAGCTAGTTCGTGTTATGTATTGTGACTAGATGGTGTAATTAGACGGGGTCCAGGTGGACTGGGGTGTGATTGGAGTGGTTTCAGGCCACTTTTCCTTGTCTTGCAACTGCTGGTGCTAGTGTCTGGTGTTGTTCTTCGCGAACGCGAAGGATCTCACACATTCGCGAAGAAAGGGTTTTTTAGGATGTTGATTTTTGTTCGTCGCAAATGCAGAACAGGGGTCGTGAACGCGGAAGAGGACCTGGAGCAGCCTATACGAACGCGACATGGAGGTCGCAAATGCAGAGAAGGAAGGGGGAGTTAGGGACCTAGAAGTGTCAAGCCTTCGTGAACGCGGCTGTGTGACCGCGAACAAGAAACATAAAGACCTGGAGGCATCCCGAATGCAGTCTACGTGACACAAACGCAACGAGAAATTTTGGAGGCTGAGGCATTTATCCTTCAAGGTCGCGAGGCGTTTTACGCGAAGGCAAAGAAGAAAGTGGCTGGGCAGACTTGTTTTAAATCGGGGTTTGGTTCATTTCACCCATTTTCCACACGGATTGTTCGATCTTTGGAGCTCTACAAGGGGCGATTTTCATCATCTATGTCAAAGGAAGTGAGTCCCGCACATTGTGAGTTAAATACATGGTGTATATGAGGATTTAAGCATGAAAATTAGTAGAAATTTGGGATTTTGGTAGAAAACCTAGAAATTGGTATTTTTCTATTTTGACCACGAAATTGGACATGGAATTTGGAATAAATTATATATTTGAGTTTGCGGTGCTATGAGTAAAGCTTGTCTTCAAAAAAATTTGAAATCTGGGCATGTGGACCCGAAGCTTGATTTTTATCGACTTCTAGAGCGGAATTGAAAATTATTTAAATTGATTTATTATGGGTATTAGAACACATTTTGATTGGTTTGAACATTTTCTTGACTAGTTTTGGAGATATGGGATGGCGTTGGAGCCGGTTATGGAACGTAGGAGAGAGGTAAATCTCCTATCTAACCTTGTGAGAGGGAAACTACCCTCTAGGTGATATTTATTGTAATGTGAAACTAGTTGGGGGTGCTACGTATGCACGAGGTGACGAGGGTCTGTATGTAGCTAAAGCATATTTATGCCTGGGTAGACTTAGGACCTCATCATGTAATATTTTAATTATTTGAACTCATTCTGCTGGCTTAACTAATTGAACATATTATTGAAGTTGATTTAGAAATAAATATACGTACACTAGGCCAAGCCTTAACACCTTGAGTTGTGGGCGATTCATTTGAGAAATAGTTAAGATTATATTCATTTTATGCCCATGTGTTGTATGTAAACACGTGTCTCTTAATTCCGTAACTTCCTTCCTTTTCTTATGGAGCGGGCCGAATGCCACGACAGTATATAGATTCATCTATGGTTTGTTCCCTCGACCCTCGGCAGTGTACACATTATTCTGGATCGGGCCGAACGACCTCGGCAGAATCATGTGTTATATCGCTAGTAGTCTGAATATTTACGAGCTAATATTTCCACTGATGCCCGGCATTTTATGTGGTATTCCTTATTTATTTGATATCAACCCTTGGCATGTCCTGAGCCGTTAAGGTAGGATACAATAATAGAAATTTATGCTTTGAAAGAGGGAATCAGAAGATTTGTAACTTACAGAATTTCCCCATCATTTCCATGTGCCTCATATCTGTTTATGTTTATTATATTTCTTTATTGGACCTTTAGTTTACAAGTGTTTATTATGTTTATGTTTATGTTTATTATATTGCTTCAATTGTTCCCTATAATACAAGTGTCATTAAATGTAAAATAAGAATCTTGAAATTAGAAACTTACTAAATAAAAGAGTGATATTCTCTTTTAAATTGACTATAAAAAGTTGTAAAATGGAGGGATATTATTAATCAATTGCACTATAAATTAACACAAATCCGTGTAAGCTATAGCGAATTTTTCTCAGGGGTGGATCTACATAGAGCCGAGAAGGTGTGCCGCCACCTGCATTCCTTCGGTCAAAATCAGTGTATATATCAATATATGTAGAAGAAATATCGTAGATATATTAAAAATGGCACCCTATTAACAAAACAACCACAGGGTGCCAATCGTAAAAGTCCAAAATTTTCTCCCAGGTGGCGGGAGTTCGAGTCTGGCCCAACACTATACGATTCTCGGAACTTTTGGACAATTAATGTGAGGTTTCAGGTAGTTCACTTATTTTCATTTTTATTTATTCTTACTTTTACTTTATTAATTATTTTTTAATTTTTTATTTATTTAATCTTGTTTGACTTATTTATTGTGCTTTCCTTTGTGTACAATAAATTAACAAAAGCTCCATTATTTCCCAAAATTCTTTCCTACCCAAAACACTCCTCCTACGTCAGAAAATGAAAGAAGTGGTTGTCTTTTATTTATTCTTATGTAGAAGAAACTTTATAATATTAGTAATACTTCTAAAACATTTATGATGTGAGCTAAGTTGCCATAATTTTTTTTCATTTGATATATTTTTCTATATAAACAAAAAAGATGAATAACCTGAATCAAAGCCAAAAGTTGATCAACTGAATATTTGACCTTTTTGGACCGTACAAATAATAATATGTCTACGTACAAAATAATACGGCATACAAAATCTTCAAATCCTAGATCCACCAAAGATTTTTCTCCCAAGACTTCTGAAGAAAGTTGGCTGTAGAAAGCTTCACCAGTGGGGAGACTCTGAGGTCCAATACCTTAGGTCTCCAAAAGACTTTTCCGACTTGAGACTTTTCGTCAAATTAAATAAGAACAAGGTCGTCTTTTTCCCTTTTTTTTTGTCCAATGAACCAGGACGCTACATTTATCAACATTGGATTATAATAAAATACTAATAAAAGGAAGATAATATTCCATTTATTAAAATTCAAAATTCAAAATAAAAGTATTGGTCTAAGTAAGTTTGTTTTGATGATTGACAAAGGAACACACATATGAACCAGGTCCACACATAGTGTACACAGACACAGGTAGATTCAAGCACAACGCATGCACGTGAAAGAGATAATCTTAAGTGGTTATATCTGATATCTCCTGAACAAAAAAGTTCCATAATTGGTATGGAGCGGGACTCCTTAGTCGATGAGAACTCTATCCTAGATAAGGGAAGAGTTAGAAGTTGAAGATAACTAGAACTCTTCCACCAAGGAAGAGTATATCATTAGAACTCTAGTTATTTCATATTCTACTAACTCTATATATGTCAGTTTGTTCTCTTTTACGGGTATGCACAAACGCTAAAGTTCAACAAGAGTTGAGAGCAAAATAGCAAGACATTTTTCAAGCAATTCCTGTGTGATTCAAGTGTGCGAAGCTGAAGCTACATGAACCAGATAGAAGAACCAGTTCCAAGTGTCTGTCTTTTATTCTAGCTTCATTGTAGTAGGGCTTTTGAGTTGTACCTTTCAGCTTTCTTTAGAAGCATTTGTACTAGGTACTCTGAATGTATTGTTCAAGTTAGAGTTAACTTGAAATTATCGCAACAGCCTTAGGCTAGTTGCCAGAAAAGGTTAGAGGTAATCCTTGGTTTACAAGAGCTTGTAAACGCTGTTTTTGGCTCAGTGATGTAGTGAAGTGTTCGGGAAAATCCTATTAGGTAGTAGGTCGTGGTTTTTTCACCTATTGAGCCAGGTTTTTTCCATGTAAAAATATTTGTGTTCTTTACTTTCTGCATTTATTATTCTGTAACCGGTATAAGGAACACATAGAAGAATCAGGTCCTTCTATAATCTGTGCACGCAAAAAATTGGACACCACACAAATCACCCCCTCCCCTCCCTCCCCCCTTATGTGGTATTGAACTACAAAACATCAATTGGTATCAGAGTAATTTATCCTTGTAGAGGATAACACCTTAGGAGAAGATCAAGATGAGTGCACCGCCTGGAAATTGGGAAGGGCAATCCATTGCTAGGCCACCACTCTGTAATGGCCAGTACTACTCTTGGTGAAAGTCAAGAATGAGAGATCATATACAGGGAGAGGACTATGAGCTATGGAACATTGTCACTGATGGTCCACTGGCTACTTTGAAGAAAAACTCTAAAGGAGTAGATGTGCCAAAGACAAGAGTTGATTGCAATGCTGAAGATCTGAATAAATGGGAAAAGAATGCCAAAGCCAGAAGTCTCTTGTTTGTGGACTTGGTCCAGATGAGTACAGCAAAATCCAAGGCTATTCTATTGCTAAGCAAATTCGGGACACACTGCAAGTGGCCCATGAAGGAGCAACTGAAGTGAAGAGATCTAGAGGAACTATATTGTACTCTCAGTATGAGAACTTTGCTATGAAGGATGCAGAAAGCATTCGGGAGATGTTCACTACATTGATAAATGAACTAAATTCTCTTGGAAGGATTATCTCCGAAAAAGATAGAGTTGAGAAGATACTCACTAGGGTCTTGCCAATTACTTGGGAAAGCAAGATCACTACCATCTAGGAGTCAAATAATATTGCCACTCTCCCACTAGATGAATTGATTGTAAATATTATTGCCTATGAACTTAGGAGACAAACCATGAAAATGGATGTACCTAAGAAGGAAAGGAGTTTGTCACTCAGAATCACTGAAGGTTCTAATCTGGAAGATGATGAAATGGAAATGATCACCAAAGAATCACGAAGTACCTAAGGATAGGAAATGGTTCTTGAAGAAGTGGAATCTACAACAAGTCAAGAGCTCTAGAGAACCAAACCAAGATGGTTGCTACAAGTGTGAAAAGACTTATCAAAAATTGTCCTTTGTGGGAAATTGAATGGAAGAAGGAAAGAGCTGAACGAAGGAACAGGAAGAAGGAACAGGTTACACCCAAGAAAGGCAACAACAAAGGATCAACCAAGGTTATGGTCGCTGCTTGGGAAGAAAACTCAGATGATGATGACGATAATGAACAACACTAATGGCCATTGGAGAATCTGATGAAGAAACTGAGGTAAGAGTTCTTCATCTCAAAGACAAGATTAATTTTTTGTCTAATGAAAAATTATCTGAGTTACTGTCACGACCCCAATTTCCCTCTATAGGACGTCGTGATGGAACCTAGTCTCTAAGGGTAGGTAAGCCTAACATTCATGCAGGGATAATTGAAATAATAATTAAAGTCTCAAATCTCATCAACTAATATAAAGAAAATCTCCATAACTCAGCATATATATATTTCCCCAAAACCTGGAAAAATACAAGTCACAAGCTCTAGAAGTGATACTAAATATCCCTATACATCAGTGTCTAATAAAGGATCAGGAAATAAAATAGTCTAGGTAGAGGGGGATTCCGAGGCCTGCGAATGTCGATGGGTGTATATTGAAGTCACCAAACTGAGCTCTCGCAAGTACCTGGGCTGGTAGGAGGTACCTGGATCTGAACTAAAGCAAATAATGCAATACGATAAAACAAGAAATGATATTCTAAGGAAATAAAACAACCAAAGACAAGTTAAGCAATAGAGAAATACCAACAAGAGTCACTACCGAGGCATTGCCTCATAGTCTCAAATCACAAGAATAATTCACCGTCTTTCCTTATAGCACCGCGGGAGCCTTGCGTTTAGTTTTAAAAATCATTTTCCCGAAATAGCATCCCGCGTTTTAGCCCACCTTATCACACCGCATGGTTTCTAGTAGTTCCCCTACTAGCCACACGTATCAATATCACCTTATCTCACCTCATGAGTTTCAACCCCAAAACCTTATACCACCGCATGTGTATCAATATCACAACGTATCACAAATCGCACCTCAAGTGCCCAATATTACAACTCGCCACAGAAATCAACAACAATGGTGTTTTCACAATAAGTAGCTCATAGATCAACCATAATGTACACAAGAGTTTCAACAATAATAACCGGAGGTGAATAACTAAACAAGAATAGTATTTCACAACTTAACACTTTTCCTCAATGTGAATCACGACCTTTATAACTCAATACCAATTTCAACAACAAGATATTCCAAGAACAACAACAACATCAAGTAAAAATTCAACAGTTAAATAATGTATATGGAATAAAGGAAACAAGCACTTAAACTAAACATGTAGTGAAATTAACAAATTAGAGCTAAGACAAATAGGGCATGTGAAATAGACTAATGATGCTAAAGATAACATGTTAAAATAACTCAATTAAGTCATGAAAGAAATCTACATAGCTAAAACTGGTAAATTTTCACATTTAGCCTGTATGCACACTCGCCACCTTGCGTACAAGGCTTCAATACATCAAAATTATCACAAACAACACAAATCCTAAGGGGTAATTCCCTCACACAAAGTTAGGCAAGACACTTACCTCAAAATACACTAACTCAATCCACTAGTATGCCTTTCCCTTGATTATCCAACACCGAATGGCTCGAATCTAGTCAAAACGACTTCATACTATAAATATGAACTATAGGAAACTATTTCAAACCATAAAGATACGATATTTGCAAAGAAATAAAAGTCAACCCGGGCCTGCGTCTCAGAACCCGACAAAAATTACAAATCCGAACACCCATTCAGTAATGAGTCCAACCATATAAGAATTACTCAAATTCGTCCTCAAATCTCCTTTCAAAACCCCAAAATTTAGTCTAGGAAGTTTTTACAAGTTTTTCCCACATTTCCAACTCAAATCCCTAATTAGATGACGAAAATAGCAATAGATTCATGAAATATAGACCAATCCGGGTTAGAATCACTTTCCCCAATGATTTCCTTGATAACCCCTCGAAAACTTACCTCACGCTGTGCTCTCTAGGTCCAAATTATGAAATATGAGATGAAACCCACGTTTTGAGATTTAAATTCTGCTGCCTAGTGATTCCTCTTCACGATCGCGGAAGGCCTCTCGCAATCGCGAAGAACAAAAATTTTGCCCTCACAAAATGGCCTACGTGAACACACTCTACAGGCCGTGAATGCGGTGATTAAGTTGCCTCCTCCTACGCGACTGCGTCCCAAGCCATGTGAACGCGTAGCACAAACTGCCTCAGCCCCCTATCCTCGCCTTTCTTATACGTGAACGTGATTAACCTTACACGTTCATGATGAACAATCTTAGTAAACCTTGCGATCGTGTCCTCGCCTTCGCGAACGTGAAGGGTAAAATTCCAGCAAACCCTGAAGACTCTACGTGATCGCGGGAAAACCTTCACGAACGCATAGAAGGAAACAGACCTATAGAAACCAGTAGCTTCAGCAATCCTCTAGTTTTTGTAATGCGGTAAACATGGTCCGAATTACACCTGAGGACCCCGAGAGCTCAACCAAACATAACAATAAGTCCTAAAACATCATACGAATATGCTCGAAGGGTCAAATCAAATCAAAAAATACTAGAACCACGAATCGCACATCGATTCAAGCATAAGGAACTTATGAACTTCCGAATTTCAAAATTATGTCGATTCATACCAAAACAACTCCGATTGACTTCAAACTTTGCACACAAGTTGTCGCGCCCCTTTTTTCCTCGCGGAGTCGGGTTTCGACATTTTGGGATAACTACTTTTCCTTTTGGGAAGGGGTATGGAAATTGAAGAGTCACCACCTAACGGATTTAAGGTGCGTTAGGGCACCTAATGCAAGTAACTCATGAACCGATTTGTGTTACCATAGATTGGGTAAGGGATTGAAATTACCTCGGGGGGAAGGTGTTAGGCACCCCTCGAGGTCCACAATGGTGGGTCCCAACCAAACTCATTTTTGAATTAGTCATTAAGAAAATAAAATAATTTAAGCACATAGAGATTATTAAAAACAAGAATAAGGGAGTGCCTAGGTTTATTAGCCTATAGGATCACATTTGTGCAATACCCGGTAAACCTTCCTCAACTAGAGGGGTTACACGTGGCATTAGCGCACAAGTCATCATATCCTTTACTACCCAATTACCCTCCCCTTAGCGGTTATAAGCAGTTTTAATTAGACGAACTCTATGTGTGCATTACCCGTCACTTCCTTATGTCCCCTCAGGTGTTTAGGACCTCTAATTTAGGCAGTTCGAGACTCTCCTGAGGTGCTGAAAGGAGAAAATCTAAGCGACAACAAAGAACATATAGGACTGTCAAGTAAAGAACAATTAAGCGGCTCATGTTTACCTCCACAAATAAACAGATAATTAGCACGTCTCAAACAGCAAGATTTCAGATGTTTCAGAAAAGTCCTAGAACAGGATATCTAGGTGAGCATGATAAGTAGAGAATATGCAGCATTGTGTTAAGGCGAAGTGATAGAAACCTAATCAGTTTGCCTACTGATTTTAGGACTTGTTGAATCTGGAAAGTACACAAATAATTAAACAAAGCACAGTTTTACCATTTGCAAGATTTCAATTTTCCTACAGGCTTGCCTAGACGTGAATTCGAGATGTCTTATAAACATGATATCTAAATGTAAATCAGAATCATAATACTAACAAGAGATTTTAAACAGGCAGACTGCATTCATGATGTCCTATAGGCATGTTGTCTACGTGTTGAACATTACAGAACTGATTTTATACATTTATCTCTATAAGCATGATATCTAGGTGTTGGGACTTCCTTTTATACTATCTAGACATAGGCGTAGTATTCAGGCGAGTGCAATTAAAGTCCTAAAACATGTTTTCTAATGCACAAAGGATAACTTTATGAACATGATTATTAGGCAGAATTAATAACAACCTAGTGACAGGATTTCTAAGCAGGCATGCTGTATGCAGCATCTTTTAGAAAAGCAGAAGTTTTAGAACAAACGATATGATGCCTACGAACATGTTTTCTAATGCACAAATGATCCTAAGAGCATGATTCCTAATGCAAGAAAATAGTCATAGTAATCCTAAGAGCATGATTTCTACCCAACTGCCCCCACAAAAATTATACGAAAATCTCTTCCCTTTTACTAATATCCCCAAATATTTGTTTACAAGGATCATCATTACAGACTATTACATAATAAATAAAAGCTATGCTATAGGGAGCCTGAATAGGCCCAAAGCGAACCTGGAACCAGGCTTTCAAACAGTTCAAGGTGCCATAGTCTCATGATGTCCAATAGGGGTATCCTGGTGTGTCAAAGTTCCCAAGGGCGTCAGGGACCCCAGGTAATGCTCACACCAAGATCCTTTAAATAGAGAAGTGGTTATGTGCAGTGTGGCAGGGCCAGCCCCAGTGTGCCAGAGTTTGGAGGAATCTCATGGATTCCTAGGCAGTACACAGTAAAGGGATAGAACTTAAGTAATTTAAGAGCAGAAGTGAGAGTGCTTGACATAGTTGAGAAGACAGTATAGAGGTAAAATATTTAGGAGTGAAAATTACTTCAGGAGTAGCAATAGTTTAGGAAAACATATTAGGAGTGAAAAACACTTCAGGAGTAGCAATAGTTTAGGAAAACATATTAGGAGTAAAAAAACATGTTGAAAACCTTTTGAAGGAAAGGAAGGTTCAGCAACAAAAACATGGTCACAAAAGCATCACATTGCCCAGACTCAACTTCAGTTTGTCAATTAGTCCTAAGTGTACAAAAACTTATACAAAAGGGAGCAGGGGTTGGGAACACAAGACACTTGAAACAGGAGCACATAAGGAGGATAAGAAGGAGAGCATATTGAACAGCAAGTACAAAGAACAAGCAGGGGCTGATTGACAACCAGCAGCCAAATTCATAGCATTAGAACACAAACTACTGACTCAGAGTCTTAACAGGGAAATCACACTCGAAGCTAAAGTGGTAATAGCCAGTAAAGCATAGACACAGAATGCAGGAATAGTCATGATGAGGACAGGGGCTCAAACTGCCTATGCAGCTCCTCCTTGTGAGACTGGGGAACATACTTATCTAAGAAGAGAGTGGAGAACTGCTTCCAAGTAAGGGTTCCGCACCAACAGGCCTACACCTCTCGTAGGACTCCCACCAAGTGAATGCAACTCCTGAGAACTGGAATGTAGTAAACAAGACTCCATTGGTCTCCAGTACCCCTGTAGTACGAAGCATCCTCTGACACTTGTCTAAGAAACCCTGGGCATCCTCGCCCTCAGCACCACTGAATGTCGGAGGCTGAAGTCTACCAAATCTCTCCAACCTGCACTGCTCGTCATCTGGCATGACTGGAATCACAAAATCCTGAGCTGGGGCAACTGGCGGAGCTGGAACTACCTCCGAGGTCTGAAGCCTCTGAATAACCTACTCGTGTGTCCGGGAAACTGGAGTATGAGTTCCTCCCCTGGCCTGAGAAGTAGCGGCAGTAGAAGAAACAGCGACTACCTATGCAAGACTGGTGCACACAGTCAAAATCTCACCCAGAGTCTCCTGAAGTCCTAGAATCACACAGTCGGTGCCTGCGCCGGTCCCGCTGGAACAACTGCGGTAGGGACCTGATCCTGAACAATAGGAGGGTCCACAGGTACTGCCCCGGCTGCTGCGCAGGCGGTACCCCTCCCTCTGCCACGGCCTCGACCGCGGCCTCGGCCTCGACTTCTCGCTGGTCTAGCTGGTGTCTGGTCACCCTGATCGGTAGCGCGAGTCCTCACCATCTGTGAGAGAATGAAAAGAACAGAAGTTTAGTTCCAGGAATCAACAGATTCGCACGACAGAATTCAACAATGTGAGATTTTTCCTAAAGGTTCTGTAGCCCCTCAAAGATAAGTATAGACGTCTCCGTACCGATTCGCAAGACTCTACTAAACCTGCTCATGATCGGTGAGTCTCATGTAACCTGGGGCTCTGATACCAACTTTTCATGGCCCCGAATCCTAAGCCGGCAGTGATGGCGCCTATCATGATACTAGACTAGCCAATATACCGCGAAATAACATAAAGACTTTCCACTAAATTTAAAACTGTTCGATATTCCATAAAATTCTTCCGGTTTAACAGTTTAAAGCAAAAAAACAAAATAAAGTAGTTTATACACTGCCCCAAAACCTGGAGTCAACCGTCATGAGCATCTATAAACAATACAACGCACTACTATTTCCTTACTACAACCAGTTCTAGGAAATGATATCAAATAATAGGATAAGAAGGGAAAGAGGGCATGTTGCGGACGCCAAACATCTACCTCAAAATACCGAACAAAGCTCCACGAGAATGCGAAAATAGCTAGCGCTCAGACCCAGCACCTGAACATGCACACAAGGTGCAGGAAGTAATGTGAGTATGCAACTCAGTGGTAATGAGAGTAAACATTTCTAAGGCTATGAAACAAGTAAACAGTCATCAGTGCATAGTAAATGAAGCCTATCTTTCAGAGAACACAAATACAATATCTTGTAACATTTACAAATCGCTTTCTGTAAAATATCTTTTGAAAATGAACCCTTTTTCACAAATTCCATAGAAATCAAATGATTCAGTAAATAGAGTCGAGGGGTGTCATAAATAGTCCTGTAGATGGAAATATGTATCATAAACATCCCATCGGGCGTATCATCACTCAGAATCAATCATTCAGCATGCCTCACAATCACTCAGTATTAGCCCCTCGGTCTACCTCACAGACGCTCATGCCTCCCAATCTCTCATCACTCGGCACTCGCACTCAGTAGGTACCTGCACTCACTGGGGGTGTACAGACTCTGGAGGGCCTCCTACAGCCCAAGCATTAATATCAAGCCATCTCGTGGCATCATCACTCATGCTCTCGACCTCTCACATATCATAAATAATGCAACATACTGCGCCGTGCAGCACGATCCCATAATATCCTCACAACATAGGCACTCGGCCTCACTCAGTCAGAAATCTCTCAAAGCCACTCGGGCTATCAAATAAACGGGGTACTCGACCCAAAATATCATTTTATATCACAAAAGTAGTGTAAATGAGACTGAGTTTCGAAATCGGTTAAACAGGAAATGACTGAGTGTACATCATAAGTCAACACAGTGAGTAATAGCAGTAACAACCCCCAAGGGGGTCCAAACAGGCTGGCACAAGGCCCCAACATGGCGTACATCCCAAAATATAATAATAGTCTTAAAACATGAATATCATATGAAGTAGAATCAAATACGCAACTTAGTAGTTTCCACGGGACGGACCAAGTCACAATCCCCCAATCGCGCGCGCCACACACTCGTTATCTAGTACGTGCGCTTCTCCAAACAGTGATAAAAATGTAAAGTCCGGGGTTTCATACCCTCATGACAAGATTTACGGTCATTACTTATCTCAAGCCGGCCCAAATACTAATCTGCGATGCTCTTGCCTCTCGAATCGGCTCCCGATTGCTCCGAATCTAACAAAAACCAGATTAATATCATCAATAAATGCTAGGGAGACGAAATCCATTCGAAAATTATCAAAATTTAGCACAATTCCCCAAAATGGCCAAACTCGACCCCCGATCCCACGTCTCGGAGGTCGATAAAAATCACAAAACTAAAATCCTTATCCTTCCACGAGTCTACCCATATAAAATACATCCAAATCCAACCACAAATGACCCCTAAATTCCTCAATTTAAAGTCTCCAAATTCCCAAGCCCTAAACCTCCAATTTAGTTGCTAATTTTCCATAAATTTCACCCCTAATCAGTCAAATAATACCATAGAAATGAGTTTTAGGTCCAAAAATTTTACCTCCACGAAGTTCTTTTGATTTCCCTCTTCAAAACCCTCTCTCAAGCTCAAATCCGCATGAAAACTTTGATGAAATAACCCAAATTTCGCGAAGGTTGGTATTTATACTTTCTGTCCAGTGAAACCGCACCTGCGGTCTTTTAACTGCACCTGCGGTCCCAGGTGCGCTTCTGCAGAATTCCACGAAAATCCAACCTCGCACCTGCGGTCCATAAGCCCGCACCTGCGGTCGCGCACCTGCGAAAAAAGCTTAGCCCCTCAAACTCCGCATTTGCGGCTCCCAGACTGCACCAGCGACCTCGCACCTGTGGCTCCCCCTTCCGCAGGTGCGAAAAACCAGAAAGCTTTATACCAGCAGTTCCACATTACCAAAAATCATGCCTATAACCATCCGAACTCATCCCGAGGCCCTCGGGGCCTCAACCAAAAATACCAACAAGTCATAAATGATCACCGGACTTAGTCGAATCCTCGGAACACCCAAAATAACACCGAACATCAAATCAACCCATGATTCAAGCCTAAGGATTTTCAAACTTCCAAAAATCACCAACGATGCTGAAACTACCTAAACTCGTCTGAATGACCTGAAAATTTGCACACACATCCAAAATGACGCTGCGAACCTGTTCCAACTTTAGGAATTCCATTCCGACCCCGATAGCTAGTTTTCCACTGCCGGCCGGAATTTGCCAAAAACT
Source organism: Nicotiana paniculata (assembly GCA_005239505.1). Classification (NCBI taxonomy): domain Eukaryota; kingdom Viridiplantae; phylum Streptophyta; class Magnoliopsida; order Solanales; family Solanaceae; genus Nicotiana; species Nicotiana paniculata. The sequence goes on from ML330660.1 coordinate 59,082, forward strand.
AAATTTCGCCAATTCAAGCCTAATTCTACTCCGGGACTCTAAACCACATTTTGAACACACTCCTAAGTCCAAAATCACCTAATGAAGCTTTCCGAGCCCAAAAATCCACATTCCGAGGTCGTTTGCATATAAGTCAACTCTCGGTTGACTTTTCCAACTATAAAGCCAATTTAAGAGACGAAGTGCTTCAATTCTCACCACGACCACTCCAAACCCGAACCAACCGACCCAACACAACATAATTAGGCTAAGAAATATGCGATAAAGCAGAAACAGGGAAAACGGGGCTAAATCCTACGGAACGACCGACTGGATCGTTACATTTTCCCCCTCTTAAACAAATGTTCGTCCTCGAATGGGTCTAGAAACATACCTGGAGTATCAAATAAGTGAGAATATCTGCTTCGCATCTCCCGCTCGGTCTCCCAGGTGGCCTCTTCCACCGGCTTCCCTCTCCACTGCACTTTCACTGAAGTTATATCCTTAGACCTCAACCTTCTGACCTGATGACCCAAAATAGTCACCGGATCTACCTCATATGACATATCACCCTCAAGCTGAACCGAGCTTAAGTCCAAAACATGAGACGGGTCACCAACATACTTTCGAAGCATGGAAACATGAAACACCGGATGAACACTCGATAAGCTGGGTGGAAAAGCTAGTCTATAAGCCACCCCTCCATCTCGTTGAAGCACCTAAAAAGGCTCAATGAACCGGGGACTCAACTTGCCCCTCTTCCCGGACCGCATAACACCCTTCATGGGTGACACCTTCAGTAGTACCTTCTCCCCAACCATGAAAGACACATCACGGACCTTCCGATCCACATAACTCTTCTTCCTAGACTGCGTCGTGCGAAGCCGCTCCTAAATCAACTTCACCTTATACAAAGCATCATGTACCAAGTCTGTGCCCAATAGTCTAGCCTCACCTGGCTCAAACCAACCAACCGGAGATCTACACCTCCTACCATATAAAGACTCATACGTATCCATCTGGATACTTGAATGATAACTGTTATTATATGCAAACTTTGCGAGTGACAGAAACTGGTCCCATGAACCCCTGATATCAATGACGCAAGCACGCAACATGTCCTCCAGAATCTGAATAGTGCGCTCTGACTGTCCGTCCATCTGAGGATGAAATGTTGTTCTCAACTCGACCTGAGTACCCAAATCTCTCTGCACGCCCCTCCAAAACTGAGTACCTCTGTCAGAAATGATAGAAACTGGAACACCATGCAACCGGACAATCTTCGGGATGTAAATCTCAGCTAACCGCTCCGAAGAATAGGTAGTACCAACAGGAATGAAGTGCGTGGACTTGGTCAACCGATCCACAATAACCCATATAGCATTAAACTTCCTCGAAGTCCGTGGGAGCCCAATTACAAAGTCCATGGTGATCCGCTCCCACTTCTACTCCGGAATATCCAACCTCTGATGTAACCCACCTGGTCTCTGGTACTCATACTTGACCTGCTGAAAATTGAGACACCGAGCTACAAACTCAACAACATCCTTCTTCATCTGCCTTCACCAGTAATGTTGTCTCAGATCCTGATACATCTTCGCGGCACCCGGATGAATGGAATACCGCGAGCTAAGGGCCTCTGTTAGAATCAACTCTCGAAGCCCATCCACATTGGGCACACAAATCCGACCCTGCATCCTCATAACCCCATCATCACCAATAACTACATCCCTGGCATCACCTCGTCGGACCCTATCCTGAAGGACAAGCAAGTGTGGGTCATCATATTGCGTTCTCTGATCCGGTCATAAAGAGAAGACTTGGAAGCTACACGAGCTAATACCCTACGGGGCTCTGATAGATCCAATCTCACCAACTGGCTTGTTAAGGCATGAACATCAAGTGCTAATGGTCTCTCTGCTGCTGGAGGATATGCTAGACTCCCCAAGCTCTTCGCTCTGTGACTCAAGGCATCGGCCACTACATTGGCCTTCCCCGGATGGTATAGAATAGTGATATCATAGACCTTGAGAAGCTCCAACCATCTCCTTTGACGCAAATTCAGATCCTTCTACTTAAACAGATGCTACAGACTGTGGTGATTAGTGAAAACCTCACAATGCACCCCATACAAATAATGACGCCAAATCTTCAAGGCGTGAACAATGACTGCTAGCTCGAGATCATGCACTGGGTAATTCTTCTCATGAGTCTTTAATTGGCACGAGGTGTAGGCAATCACCCTACCCTCCTGCATCATAACACAACCGATGCCTATCATCGAGGCATCACAATATATGGTATAAGAACCTAAAGCTGATGGAATACTAACACTAGAGTTGAGGTCAATGCAGTCTTGAACTTTTGAAAACTCTCCTCACTCTCGTCTGACCACCTGAACGGAGCACCCTTCTGGGTAAATTTGGTCAAGGGTGAAGCAATATAAGAAAACCCCTCCACAAAGCGATGGTAATATCCCGCCAAACCAAGGAAGCTCCTAATCTCCGTATCTGAGGATGGTTTGGGCCAACTCTGCACCGCCTCTATCTTCTTCGGATCAACCTGAATACCCTCACTGGACACCACGTACCCCAAGAAAGCTATTGATCTAAGCCAAAACTCACACTTGAAGAACTTTGCATAAAGTTTCTCCTCCCTCAACCTCTGTATAACAACTCTCAAATGTTGAGCGTGCTCCTCCTGTCTACGAGAATACACCAGGATGTCATCAATGAACACAATAACAAAGGAATCCAAATATGTTTGAAACACGTTGTTCATCAAATGCATGAATGATGCTGGGGCATTGGTCAGCCCAAAAGACATCACCATAAACTCGTAATGACGATAACGAGTCCTGAAAGTTGTCTTGGAAATATCAGAATCCCAAATCTTCAGCTGATTATACCCGGATCTCAAGTCAATCTTAGAGAACACCCTGGCTCCCTGAAGCTGGTCAAACAAATCATCAATACGAGGCAAAGGATACTTATTCTTGACTGTAACCTTGTTCATATGCCTGTAGTCAATACACATTCTCATGGAACCATCCTTCTTCTTCACAAACAACACTGGTGCACCCCAAGGTGACACACTAGGCCGAATGAACCCCTTATCTAGGAGTTCCTGAAGCTGCTCTTTCAAATCCTTCAACTCTGTTGGTGCCGTATGATAAGGTGGAATAGAAATAGGCTGAGTGCCTGGCACCAGATCAATACCGAAATCAATATCCCTATCAGGTGGCATGTCTGGCAGGTCTACAGGAAACACGTCCGAAAAATCACGGACCACAGGAATAGAATCAATAGTGGGAGTCTCAACACTGACATCCCTCACAAAATCAAAATACGATAAACACCCCTTCTCTACCATACGCTGGGCCTTCCGATAGGAAATCACCCTACTAGGCACATACTCAATAGAACCTCTCCACTCAACCCTCAGAAATCCTGGCATAGCTAAGGTCACGGTCTTAGCATGACAATCAAGAATAACATGACATGGAGATAACCAATACATGCCCAATATCACATCAAAATCAACCATGCTAAGCGATAACAGGTCCACTCGAGTCGACCCCCAATAGATATCACACATGACCGCTACACGCGGTCCACAATAATAGTGTCGCCCACCGGAGTCGACACATGAACATATGTAACTAAAGACTCACGGGGCATATCCGGAAAATGGGAAAAATATGATGAAACATAGGAATACGTAGAACCGGGTTCAAATAAGGCCAAAGCATCTCGGCGACAGACTGAGACAATACTTGTGATCACTGCATCGGAGGCCATAGCATCTGGCCTGGTTGGAAGTGCATAAATACGAGCCTGACCTCATCCTCTAGGGCGGCCCCTAGCTGTCTGACCCCCACCCCTAGCTGCCTGGGCAGGTGTGAAGCAACTGGAGCTGAAGTCGAGGGCTAACCCCTCTGCTGAGAAGACCCACCAAGGCGACGAAGGCACTGCCTCCATATATGTCCAATCTCTCCACATTCAAAACAACTTCCTGAGCTGAAGACGGGGACTGAAAGGAACCCCTGGCACCAGAATAGCCACTAGAAGAACCATGCATAGAGGAACCCTGAACTGATGGTGCTCTAGATGCACTATGGGATGGAAGGAAACCAAATGAAGAACAATCCGAATGAGACCGGCGGGGACCATGCCCCGAAGATGCACCATTATAGGCTGGGCGGACTGGCTGAGGAGTCCTGAATGAACGGCCTCTACCATGCTAAAACTGTCCTCTGGAAGGAGCGTCGCTAAAACTACCAGATCCATGAGGCCTCTTGACCTCTCTCTCCTCCCGCTCCTGACGGCGAACTGCCTCAATACCCCAAGCAATATCAACGACCTGCTCGAAGGTAGTACCTAATACCCTCTCCCTGGTCATCAAAATACGGAGCTGATAAGTGAGACCATCAACGGATCTCCTGATCCTCTCTCTCTCAGTAGGGACCAACTCTGTGGCATGACGCGCTAGCTCGGAAAACCTTATCTCGAACTGTATCACTGTCAACTCACCCTCACGCAGCTTCTCAAAGTGCCTACGCAGCTCCTCCCTATGAGACTGGGGAACATACTTCTCTAAGAAGAGAGTGGATATCTGCTTCCAAGTAAGGGTGCCGCACCAACAGGCCTACGCCTCTCGTAGGACTCCCACCAAATGAATGCATCTCCTGAGAACTGGAATGTAGTAAATGAGACCCCGCTGGTCTCTAGTATCCCTGAAATATGAAGCATCCTCTAACACTTGTCTAAGAAACCCTGGGCATCCTCGCCCTCAGCACCACTGAATGTCAGAGGCTGAAGTCTACCAAATCTCTCCAACCTACGCTGCTCGTCATCTGGCATGACTGGAATCAAAAAATCCTGAGGTGGGGATACCGACGGAGCTAGAACTACCTCCGGGGTCTGAAGCCTCTGAATAACCTGCTCGGGTGTCCGGCCAGGTAGAGTATGAGTGCCTCCCCTAGCCTGAGAAGTAGCGGCAGTAGAAGAAACAGCTAATGCCTGTGCAAGACTGGTGCACACAGTCAACATCTAAGTTAGAGTCTCCTGAAGTCCTGGAATCACAATAGGCACTGTTGGTGCCTGCACCAGTCCCGCTGGAACATCTGCGGCAGGGACCTGATCCTGAACAATAGGAGGGTCCACAGGTACTAACGCGGCTGCTGCGCGGGCTGCACCCCTCCCTCTGCCACGGCTTCGACCGCGGCCTTGACCTCTCGCTGGTCTAGCTGGTGTCTGGTCACCCTGATCGGTAGCGTGAGTCCTCACCATCTGTGAGAGAATGAAAACAACAGAAGTTTAGTTCCAGGAATCAACAGATTCGCACGACAGAATTCAACAATGTGAGATTTTTCCTAAGGGTTCTATAGCCCCTCGATGATAAGTATAGACGTCTACGTACTGATCCGCAAGAATCTACTAAACCTGCTCATGACCGGTGAGTCCCATGTAACCTAGGGCTCTGATACCAACTTGTCACGGTCCCAAATCCTAAGCCGACCGTGATGGCGCCTATCATGATACTAGGCTAGCCAATCTACCGCGAAATAACATAAAGACTTTTCACTAAATTTAAAACTGTTCGATATTCCATAAAATTCTTCCGGTTTAACAATTTAAAGAAACAAAACCGAATAAAGCAGTTTATAAACTACCCCAAAACCTGGAGTCAACCGTCATGAGCATCTATAAATAATACAACGTACTACTATTTCCTTACAACAACCAGTTCTAGGAAATGATATCAAATAACAGGATAAGAAGGGAAATAGGGCATGCTGCCAATGCCAAACAACTACCTCAAAACCCCGAACAAAGCTCCAAGAGAATGCGAAAACAGCTAGCGCTCAGACCAGGTACCTGAATCTGCACACAAGCTGCAGGGAGTAATGTGAGTACGCCAACTCAGTAGTAATGAGAGAAAATATTGTCTAAGTCTATGAAAAGAGTAAACAGTCATCAGTGCACAGTAAAAAAAGCCTTTCTTTCAGATAACACAAATACAATATCTTGTAACATTTTGCAAATCGCTTTCAGTAAAATATCTTTTGAAAATGTACCATTTTTCACAAATTCCATAGAAATCAAATGATTCAGTAAATAGAGTCGAGGGTGTCATAAATAGTCCTGCAGATGGAAACATGTATCATTAACATCCCCTCGGGCATATCATCACTCAGAATCAATCACTCAGCATGCCTCACAATCATTCAGTATTAGCCCCTCGGTCTACCTCACAAACGCTCATGCCTCCCAATCTCTCATCACTCGGCACTCGCACTCAGTAGGTACCTGTGCTCACTGGGGGTGTACAGACTTCGGAGGGGCCCCTATATCCCAAGCGCTAATATCAAGCCATCTCGTGGCATAATCACTCAGGCTCTCGTCCTCTCACATATCATAAACAGTGCAACATACTGCGCTGTGCAGCCCGATCCCATAATATCCTCACAACATAGGCACTCGGCCTCACTCAGGCAGAAATCTCTCAAAGCCACTCGGGCTATCAAACAAATGGGGTACTCGACCCAAAATATCATTTTATATCACAAAAGTATTGTAAATGAGACTGAGTTTCATCGGTTAAACAGGAAATGACTGAGTGTAAATCATAAGTCAACATAGTGAGGAATAGCAGTAATAGCCCCCAAGGAGGTGCCAAATAGGCCGGCACAAGGCCCCAACATGGCGTACAGCCCAAAATATAATAATAGTCTTAAAACATGAATATCATATGAAGTAGAATTAAATACGCAACTTAGTAGTTTCCACGGGACGGACCAAGTCACAATCCCCCAACCGCGCGCACCACACACTCGTCATCTAGTATGTGTGTCGCTCCAAACAGTGATAAAAATGTAAAGTCTGGGACTTCATACCCTCGTGACAAGATTTATTGTCATTACTTACCTCAAACCGGCCCAAATACTAATCCGCGATGCTCTTGCCTCTCGAATCGTCTCCCGATTGCTCTGAATCAAACCAAAACCAGATTAATATCATCAATAAATTCTAGGGAGACGAAACCCATTCAAAAATTATCAAAATTAAGCACAATTCCAGAAAATGGCCAAACCCGACCCCCGGGCCCATGTCTCGGAGTTCGATAAAAATCACAAAACTAAAATCCTTATCCTTCCACGAGTCTACCTATATAAAATACATCCAAATCCAACCACAAATGACCCTAAATTCCTCAATTTAAAGTCTTCAAATTCCCAAACCCTAAACCTCCTTAGTTGCTAATTTTCCATAAATTTCACCCCTAATCAGTCAAATAATACCATAGAAATGAGTTTTAGGTCCAAAAATCTTACCTCCACGAAGTTCTTTTGATTTCCCTCTTCAAAACCCTCTCTCAAGCTCAAATCCGCATGAAAGCTTTGATGAAATAACCCAAATTTCGCGAAAGTTGGTATTTATACTCTTTGTCTAGTGAAACCACACCTGTGGACCCGCACTTGCTGTCTCAGGTGCGCTTCTGCGAAATTCCACTAAAAATCCAACCTCGCACCTGCATCCCATAAGCCCGCACATGCGGTCCCGCACCCGCGGTCCCGCACCCGCGACCAAAAGTTCCACACCTGCGGAAAAAGCTTAGCCCCTCAAACTCCGCATCTGCGGCTCCCAGACCGCACCAGTGACCTCGCACCTACGGCTCCTGATGCGAGACTAAATTGCATAGTTTAACATGTGATATACCTTACATTTTATGCGCATTAATGATAAAAATACACTTGTTATGTGATTAATGGAGTTTATTTTATGTGTAGGTGAATTGGAGATGGAAACGGAGCTAAAGGGATGCAAATACGTCGAAAATACGCAAAAGGAGACGCCCGGGCGATAGCCGGGCGTTTGCCCCNCCTCCACGAAGTTCTTTTGATTTCCCTCTTCAAAACCCTCTCTCAAGCTCAAATCCGCATGAAAGCTTTGATGAAATAACCCAAATTTCGCGAAAGTTGGTATTTATACTCTTTGTCTAGTGAAACCACACCTGTGGACCCGCACTTGCTGTCTCAGGTGCGCTTCTGCGAAATTCCACTAAAAATCCAACCTCGCACCTGCATCCCATAAGCCCGCACATGCGGTCCCGCACCCGCGGTCCCGCACCCGCGACCAAAAGTTCCACACCTGCGGAAAAAGCTTAGCCCCTCAAACTCCGCATCTGCGGCTCCCAGACCGCACCAGTGACCTCGCACCTACGGCTCCTGATGCGAGACTAAATTGCATAGTTTAACATGTGATATACCTTACATTTTATGCGC
>ML330666.1:0-62565 GCA_005239505.1 Nicotiana paniculata
ATATATATATATATATATATATATATATCGCAGCGGAGCCAGATCGTGGGGATATAGAGGTAGTTGTTCAGCGTTCGCAGCATATCTTCTTTCCCATCCTGTTGTATTTAGCTTTGATTCGGAGTTTTTGTATCATAATACTTTATTTTGGCTTATTTCACTAGATGCTCAACGACATGTTGGCTCCGGGTTTTGGGGATGGCAGTACTGTATATAAAATTTGCCTATTATATTAAGAACTTTCTGTATATTTTTATGAATTGCTTGAAACTTAAATGGTATTTTCAAAAAGAAATGTGAACACACGGTAGTCGACTAGCCTAGTTCCACGATAGGCGCCATCACGTCCGGTTAGGATTTGTGGTCGTGACAAAAAGATAGAGATTACTGAGTGGAAGTGGGAGAGTATCAATATGGATTTCGTTGTTGGACTCCCACAGACTCAGAGGAAGTTCGATGCAGTATGGCTTATTGTGGACAGGCTGACCAAGTCAGCGCATTTCATTCTTGTGGAAGTTACCTATTCTTCAAAGTGGTTAGCTGAGATCTACATCTGGGAGATCGTCCGTCTTCACGGTGTGCCCGTGTCTATCATTTCTAATCTAGGTACACAGTTCACCCTGCACTTTTGGAGAGCAGTACAGTGTGAGTTGGGCACGCAGGTTAAGTTGAGCGCAGCGTTTCATCCTCAGACGGACAGACAATCCGAGCGCACTATTCAGATACTGGAGGATATGCTCTGTGCGTGTGTTATAGACTTCGGAGGATCGTGGGATTAGTTCTTGCCACTTCTGGAATTTGCCTACAACAATAGCTACAAGTCGAGAGCATTCAGATGGCTCCCTATGAGGCATTCTACGGGAGGCGGTGTCGATCGCCAGTTGGATGGTTCGAGCCTGGGGAGGCTCGGTTGCTAGGTACAAAATTGGTACAGGATGCCTTAGATAAGGCTAAGATCATTCAGGATCGACTTCGCAGAGCTCAGTTTAGGCAGAAGACCGATCGTCAAGTTTGTGATGTTGCATTCATGGTCGGAGAGAGAGTATTGCTTCGAGTTTCACCCATGAAGGGTGTGATGAGGTTCAGAAAGAAGGGCTAGTTGATCCCTAGGTACATCGGGCCCTTTGAGATTCTGGAGAGAGTGGGTGAGGTGGCTTACAGGCTCGCGTTGCCACCTAGTTTATCAGTTGTTCATCCGGTGTTCCATGTGTCCATGCTCCGGAAGTATCACGGTGATCCGTCCCATGTGTTAGATTTCAGCTCTATCCAGTTGGACAAGGATTTGACTTACAAGGAGGATCCGGTGGCTATTCTAGCCCGGCAGTTTGACAGTTGAGATCTAATAGTTATCCTTCAGTTCGAGTGCAGTCGAGAGGTCAGCCGGTCGAGGCAGCTACTTGGGAGTCCGAGTCAGATATGCAGAGTAGATATCCACACCTTTCACCAGCCCAGGTACTTTTGTATGTCCGTTCAAGGACGAACGGTTGTTTTAGAGGTGGAGATTGTGATGACCCGATAGGTCATCTAGAGTTTTAGAACCTAACTTCGTGTTTCGAAGCCTCTAGTATCTTATTTAAGCCTTCCTTAAAAATCCATTTGAGTTTACTTCAATCAATGTTACGAGAAAACGGACCCGGATCCGTGTTTTGACAGTCCCGGTGGGTCCGTATTGTGATTTAGGACCTGAGCATATGCTCCGAATCGAATTTGAAGGTGCTAGCTTGATTTATTGATTTTTGTCGAAAAAAGTTTAAAGTTTTAATGATTTTAAAGAATTCATCGATATTTGAATTTGTTGATACTGGATCCATATTTTGGTGAGAAACGGAGTTGATTTGACGTGATTCGGACGTCCGGTTGTGAAAATAGAAGTTTTAAAGTTTATTGAAATTTTCATTTGATTTGGTGTTCGATTTGTAGTTCTAGGCGATATTTTGGTGTTTTAATAGTGCGAGTGAGTTCGTATGAGGGTTTTGGACTTGTGTGCATAACCGGTTTGGAGCACCGAGGGCTCGGGTGAATTTCGGATAGTCTACGGATTGTTTTGGACTTAGAAAAATCTGATTTTCCTCAGCTTCAGTTGTTAACTAGTTTCCTTCTTCGCGTTCGCAAAGGTACTCTCGCGAACACGAAGAGTGAACTGGGGTTGGGTGGTAATTCTTCTTCGTGAACACGAAGGCTAGGTCGCGAACACAGAGTAATGTGGGCATTACCCTTCGCGAACGCATCCAGTCTCTCGTGAACGCGCAGGCGTGGGACCTGGGGGAGGGGAGTTGACCTATACTCTTCGCGAATGCGGTACATGGCTCACGAACACGTAGGCTGGTGGGTATAAGCCTTCGCAAATGAGAAGGATATATCGCGAACACGTAGGCTATTTGAGCTGCTGCTTCGCGATCGCGGAAGTCCCTTCACGGACGTGAAAAAGGCCTGACGCTAGTGATTTAAAACAGACCAGAAAAACGGGATTCTTCCATTTTTTTCATAAACTAGACTAGGTGCGATTTTGAAGAGAAAACTCAACACCAATTCATAGGTTTATACTCTTCAACTCATTTTCTTCCATTTCTAACATCATCCATTAATTCCTAGCCCTAATCTTTATTCTTCCATGGTAGAAAACTAGGGATTTAGGAAGAATTGGGAGTTTTTGCAAATTGTGAATTTACACCTCAATTTGAGGCCGGAATACGAAACTAGTTACATAGTTGGACTCGGGGGTAAATGGGTAAATGGATTTTGGTCCGACCCTTGGGCTTTGACCAAGCGGGCCCGGGGCCGATTTTTTACTTTTTGGGGGGAAGTTTGGAAATTCTTAATTTATGCATTGGCATTGATTCCTTTAGAATTATTTGATATTATTGGGTCAATTGTGGTTAGATACGAGTGGTTTGGAGGCGGATTCTAGAGGAAAATATGTGGTTGAGCATTGAGTGATCTTTGGAGCGAGGTAAGTGTTGTGTCTAACCTTGACTTGAGGGAATTAGGAACCCTCGGACTATGTGCTATGTGAATTTCATGTGAGCGGCGTATATGCAAGGTGACGAATGCTTATGTGCCGCCGAATTATCTGTTTTCCCGCTTTTCCTTAATTATCTCTTTCCTTGTCTTAATTGTTATATGCTCTAAATGTTTTTCCATGCTTAATTGCTACCTGTTAACCAATGTCTTCTCATGTTAATGATGTTAGATCTTTTTATAGTTTCATGATCTCCTTCTATTTTCTTAAGTTGGTTTATTTGCACCTTCTAGTTGTAGATTTATGGACTGGTCTTGATGTGTAGTATTACTCATGTAGATTCTCATATTGTACAAGGTTTCCTATTTGGTTCAGTTTGGTATTTATTGATCGTAAAAGCTTCCGTGATTTGAATTGTTAATTTTATTGTGCACATTGAGTACTTGGTATTGATATGGTGGGATCGGGTTGCACACTGCAACAGGTGAAATAAGGGTGAATTGATATGGTGGAATAAAGGTGAATCTATATTGTACGGAGGGATCGGGTTGCACGTCGCAACAGGTAGATTAAGGATGGATTGTTTGGTGAAATAAGGGTGAATTACGATACCGATATTGTGATATGGTGGGATCGGGTTGTGCCCCGCAACACACACACACACACACACACACATACATATATATATATATATATATATATATATATATATATATATATATATATATATATATATATATATATATATATATATATATATATATATATATATATATATATATATATATATATAAAATAAAAATTCATTGTTGTTAATGTTTTTACGACGAAATAAGAGAGGATTATGTGATGTACGGTGGGATCGGGTTGCGTGCCGCAACAACCTATGTGTTTCTATTTCCTTGAGATGTATTAGTTTTACAATATCTTCTTTTGAACTTTAATGATTGGTAATTTTGAATGTCAATGGCTTATTTCCTGAAGTTGTAGCTATTATTTTTAATTGTCTACCTTATTTGGTTCTGTATTTCCATTTATGTCTTTATTATATACTGCATACAGGTTGTAGTGTAGGTGACCCGTCTTAGCCTCGTCATTACTTCGTCGAGGTTAGTCTCGGTACTTACAGAGTACATGGAGTCGGTTGTACTCATACTACGCCTCTGCATTTCTTGTGCAGATTTTGGCATTGGTCCCAGCTGATCGAGAAACGTAGAAGCACGGATTTGCCCATTGAAGACTCAAGGTAGATCTGTTGGCGTCCGCAGACCTTAAAGCCCCCTTCTATTTTCACTTATTTTTACTATTTCTTTTCGTTCAAAACAATTGTATTTCTTTCAGACTCTGTGATGTTTTATACTTCAATACCACACAAGAGGGGGGTGATTTGTGTGGTGTCCAATTTTTCGCGTGCACAGATTATAGAAGGACCTGAATCTTCTATGTGTTCCTAATACTACTGTTGCGGAATAATAAGTACAGAAATTAAAGAAAACAGAGATTTTTACGTGGAAAACACTGGCTCAAAAGGTGAAAAAACCACGACCTACTTCCCAGTAGGATTTTCCCAAAACTCTTTACTAAATCAGTGAGCAAAAAACTACATTTATAAAAACTCTTTTGTAAACCTAGGACTACCTCTAATCCCTTGTGGCAAACCAGCCTCTAACTGTTTGTGAAAACTACAAGTTAACTCTAACTTGAAAATACAAAGTACCTATAACAAATGCTTCTAGATAAAGCCGAAAGGTACAAGATAAAACCACCTACTACAAATGAACTAGACTAAAAGACCGACACTTGGAACTGGTTCTTCTAGCTAGTTCAAGCAGCTTCAGGCTTGCACACTTAAATCTCACATGAACTGCTTGCAAAATTGCCTTGCTATTTTACTCTCAATTCACGTTTAACTTCTGCTTTTGTGCATACCTGAATAATAGGAACAATCTACATTATATAGGATTAGTAGATAAAGAATTAACTAGAGTTATAATGCTACTCTTCCTTGGCGGAAAAGTTCTAGTCAATCTCAACTCCTAAATCCCTCCTTATCTTGGATATTGTTCTTACTGAATAATGAGTCCTTCTCTTTATCGTTTCTGCCATCGTTTTTATCAGGAAATATCTTGTTCTGCCCGAATACGCTTATCTCCTGCATGTGCATCTCACATGCCTTGATTCTGCATGTGTCTATGTCTACCAATGATGGACCTGGTTCATTTCTGAGTTCCTTTGTCAATCTTCAAAACAATTCTCTTTCTTGGGCCAACAAATTCCCCATTTTTGATGATGACAAACTTTGTGCGTCCATAAGCTTGGGCATGTTTCAACTTAATCCAACATTGACACTTATTAGAGTATTAAGCACTTATCATGAAGAACGAGGTTCATTAGGTTATAAATATCGGTATTCAGAGCACAACCATCTCCCCCCCCCCCTCTTTTGGCATAATCGAAAAGTTGTAAAAAGATGTGTGAACCCCAGATAGTTAAAAATCACTCATGTCCACTAGGGCAGCTACAAATGCATTCATGGATTAATCATCAATAATCAACTAAGAATTCAAACTATCAAATAAATAGAGACAATGAATAAGAACAAAATCAGCAAACTTCATTGCTAGAGAATATGATTCTGCCACAATCCACAAAATGAAACAAAAACAGTTAAAAACATGAGCAACAACAAAACAACATCCCGAATTTGGGTCACTGAAAGTTCTAGGCATGCTAAGCAATTTAAGGCTTGGAAGAACTGGGGTCTTGGTTTGTGGTTTGGAGAAGGTGCAACATGTTTTGCAGAATTCCCTCATTCTTCTCCCTCTCCTTGGTAAGCTCAACTCTGGAAGCATTTCTTTCAGATTCAACCTCAGCCAAACTAGTCTTCAGCCTTGCTATTTCTGCATCATTTGCCCTACTCTCCTACACTAAGGCTCTGACCTTGCTGTTAACAGGTGTCTTTATATATGAACCAGGTTCATTTGGAGTGGCACGTATCTCATAATTGCAAGCAACCAGAGTATTTATCCCAAATTGGTCTTTGTTTATGGCCATCTCCGACTTCTTCAGTGGTACCTTGTAATGAGCAAGAACATTAGTGAGAATGAAGCCATAAGTAATGAGATGGGCTTTGGAGCCATTGACAACCCTGTCCAAAAGCTGGATGATAAACCCAGGCCAGTTAATGTGCCATCACTATCTAGACATTCCATCAAAACCAAGTCCATGTAGTTGGCAATATGCCTCATTTCCTGCCTGGGCAGCACGCACTTGTTGATGAATTCAAATAACACCTTGGGGTGGCTTCATTTCACTCTTGTAAACTGCCTTGGGCTCAATTTCTGCTTCATTGTCATAGAATTTCCTTGTGATAACCATGGAAGTTGAAAGAGAATCCAGACTGGGCCATTTCTGCCTAGTATAGTCATCATATCCTTCAGAGGGTATGCCAAGGATTTCACCTAGCTCTTTAGCATCAAATGAGATTTGAACCCCTTTCACAAGGATGGTGACTCTGCCATCCTTTACCTCAGCATTGGCCATGAATTCCACAATCTCACCCTAGTCGGTCTTCCATCTAGATGAAGGACCATGTCCTTCCATCCCTGTAAATCAAGTTTCTCTAGAAGTAGGATCATCCCTTCTTCCTCCAAGTCCTTCAAAATACTCCCCTTCAGAATTGTTCGTTTGCCAAACTTGGCTAGCTTATCCTGCTCACCGTCAGACTCATCTTCCTCTTCACCACTCCAATCTTCTTCTTCGGTAATTTTCACTTTCTTGGCTTTTACTGCAGACCTGGTTCGTTTAGCCAAGATAGAGGATCCAGTAGACTTAGAAACAGATGAAGACTTCTTTGAGGAAGTCTTGGTTTTATTGGGCTTAGGGGTCTAAATCTCTACCTCAACTGTCACTTTTTCACTTTGATGGACCAGGTCCATCTCATCCATTTCAACAGCCTCAACAGGCTCAACCACTTTTTCTTTCCCTTTTTCCACTATTTTCTTCTTACTCTCCTCTAAAGCTCTCTGTAACTCGTCCTCACTTTGCTTAAGCTTACTCTTTGTAGTTCTTCCTCTTGGAAGAGGAATATCAGAAATCTCAGAAGGAGCAACTTTCCTTTTCGTGTTGGCTCTAGCTGTACCAGGGGTTGTAGGTTTAGGAGTTCTCTTCTTCTTAGGTTTGTAACTGTCACCTATATTTTTTAAGAAATCAGCCAGGGTAAACTTAGCAGATGAACCAGGTTCATCTTCTTGCTTTCCAAGATTTTCTAGCCCTTCAACGGCTTCTCCTGATCCACTTCCCCTTGTTTTCTTGCTACCTTCTTCCTCCTTCTCAGGCTCATCTCCACAAATGGCCATTTTAACAAATTCAGAGGTGGGTGAGAATCAGCCACTTCTTTTCCTTTTCCCCTCTCATCACTCTGTACTCTCTCACTCTCTTTTTATTTTTCAATTTTATTTTTACCACCTCTCCTTCTCGTCTCAGGCATCTCCACATCTATCACAGACCCAACCAATATGAACCTAGTTTCTAAATTTTCAGTGATCTCAGAGATGACCTCAGAAGAAGGTTTTGGTACAGAAGTTACCTGTTCAGAATCATAAGACCCAGTTTCTTCCCCCTCAGTTGCTGATTCGAAAGAGTCATCAGAATTATGGGAATCTTGGGCTTGGCTTGCTTGAAGCTGGGCATTTAATTTTCTTAAGAGCGCACCGCTGGCCACAGTTTTTCGAGAAAGCATTTTTACTCACTTTCTCCTAGGTTGGGGGGTAGGGCTGGGTTGAGGGGTGGTAGAAGAAAAGGAAGGGGTAGTGAGAGGGGGTGTTCCAGGATTATCACTGGGATTCTCATTGTGGAGTATGGTTCTATAAGGAAGGGGATGGCTTAATTGAATTTTGAAGGCAAAGAAAAAAAAAGAGGTTTGACGGTTATCAGAAATTATGGGGGAGTAGAAGAGATGATGATGAGGGATTTAAAGGAGGTGGGTAATTAATACATAACGGCAACTTTTAGCAGTCAAATAGAAGTCTAATCATCCTGAAATTTCAGTTTGAATAGACGGTTAAGGCTTCCCTAGAATCTAGGTATTTTAATTTGGTGAGGATTCTTGGTGAAACGGAACTGGTTCAAACTTAATTGGATAGGTTTTTGAAGAGTTTGGACATGGATAGGACTTTGCTCATGATTTAAATATTAGTATTTCAAATTGTGCAAAATGTAGAAAACATACCTCGTTGTTCCGATGAACCAACCCTGATGAACCAGGTTCTTCACTGAGAATCCTCTTGACCATGTCTCAATTTGCCAAAATAGAGAAAATTTCATTAGAGACAAATGAGTCATATTAACACATGGCACAGGAGTATATTTTTTACAGTATGAGACTAACCAAGATTAATCTAGTTATTTACACAACTTTCAGATTTTCTCACCAAAAAACAATTCTTGTTTTTTATTTTGTTTTTTGTTTTTTTTCATGAACGTTCTGAAATGGTTCAATTAGATGATCTTAACCATCCATAATTCTAACATGTTCCTTTCAAAATGCTCTCTCCTCAGTGCTTTTGTAAAGATGTCAGCAATCTGCTTGTCAGTAGCACAAAACTCTATAGTTATCAATCCCTTCTCATAATTGTCCCTTACAAGTGATATCTAACATATATGTGCTTAGTTATTTTGTGATGAACGGGGTTCTTAGTCATACTAACTGCACTAGTTTTATCACAAAAGATAGGGATACAACCAACATTAATTCCAAAGTCCATCAATTATTGTTTAACCTATAATAATTGAGCACAACATGAGGCAGCAACAACATACTCATCTTCAACATTAGATAGGGCCACAGAATTTTACTTTTTGGTGGCCGAAGACACAAGACATGAGCCAAGAAAATGTGTCATACCTGAGATGCTCTTTATATCCACAAGAAAATCTGCATAGTCAGTATCAGCATATCCCACAAGATTAAAATTACTACCTTTTGGGTACCAAAGACAAAGATCAGTGGTGCCTTTTAGGTATCTCAAGATTCTTTTGACAGCAGTCAAGTGGGATTCCTTTGGATTTGCCCGAAATCTTGCACACAGTCCTATATTGAAAATAATGTCAGATCTACTAGCAGTGAGATAAATAATTAACCAATCATTCCCCTATACAACATCTAATCAACAGATGAAACAGGTTCATCTATATACAGCTTTGTGGAAGTTTCTATAAGAGTGTCGATTTCCTTGAAATCTTCCATTTTAAACCTTTTAAGAAACTATTTTACATACTTCTGCTAATGGATCATAGTTCCATTTGAATTTTGTTTAATTTGTAAGCCCAAAAAGAAATTAAGCTCACCCATCATGCTCATTTAAAATTCATTCCCCATTAGTTTAGCAAATTATTTATTTAGCTTATCAGTAGTTTCTCCAAAGATTATGTCATCTACATATATCCGAACTACCAAGAGATCTTTATCTTTTTCTTTAAAGAACAGAGTACTATCAGTTTTACCTCTCTTGTAGTCATGCTCCAGCAAAAACTTTGATAATCTTTCATACCATGCTCTTGGAGCTTGCTTGAGTCCAAAAAGTGCTTTGTCAAGTTTGTACACATGATCAGGATTTTTCTTGTTCTCAAACCCTGGAAGTTCCTTGACAAACATTTTTTCCTTTAGATATCCATTCAGGGAGTCACTTTTGACATTCATCTGGTGAAGGATGAATTCCAAGTAAGCAGCAATGTCTATGTGATGACCCAAAAAGTTATTCCGTATATTTCTAGCTAATTCTATGTTTCGAGATCGTGAAAACCTTCTTTTATCTCACCTTGATTTGCGTGTGCAGCCCGGGCGTGTAACCGGGAAGCCTTTATGTGAAAAACTGATAAAAATGATAATATTTGTGTTAGAAATTTTAATAAAGTTGACTTCGGTCAACGTTTTTGGTAAACAGACCCGGATCCGTGATTTGACGGTCCCAGAGGGTCCCTAGGAAAATATGGGACTTGGGCGTATGCCCGGAATCAAATTACGAGGTCCCGAGTCCGAGAAATGAATTTTAAAAAAAATTATTTTCTGAAAAATATAAAGGTTTTAGAAAATGAAATTTGAGGTGAAACCTGTGGTATCGGGTTCGTATCTTGGTTCTGGAGCCCGGAACAGGTTCAATATGTTTTATATGTGTTATCTGTGAAATTTGGAAATAAACTAGCTTCGTTTGGCGTGATTCGGATCATAAATGGAAAATTTAGAAGTTTTAGAAGTTTAAAGGAATTTCATTGATTTTGAGGTTTAATTCGATGGTTATGATGTTATTTCGGTGTTTTGATTACTTGAATAAGTCCGTAGGATGTTTTTGAGGTTGGGTGTATATTTGGTTTTGAGCCCCGAGGGCTCGGGTGAGTTTCGGGTAGGCGTCAGAGTGCAAATGCCTTAGGAAATTTCTGGTGTTAGTGTTGTTATCTGGTGTCTAATATTTTAGGCTATGCGGATGCACAGGTAAGGCTGCGAACGCATAGCACAAGTTTGGGCTGGGCAGGATTAAGCTAGTGCGATCGCACCATGTAGGTCGTGATCACGGAGTGAGGGTCTGGGTGCTATTCGAATGCACCAGGGTAGTCGCGAACGCACAGCGTAAGAGGGGACCTGGGGGCTGGGTGTGTTCTACCCTGTGCGAATGCAGCCCTTAGCACGTGAACGCATAGGCCAAATCAGTTAAGCCTTCGCGAACGCGGCCATGGGGTCGCGAACTCATAGAGGAATATTGGCCCAGTGATTTTTAAATCCAAAAACATAATAGTTACGGGATTCTTCACCATTTTTCACAAACTCTTTCTTCTCCACACCTCTTGGGAGATTTTTAAGAACTTCTTCACCATAGCTTTATGGGTAAGTAATCATAACTTCATTTTCTTCCATTTTCATCAACAATTATTAGATTCGAGGCCTAAAATCATGGAATTAAAGGGTAGGAATTGGGGTTTTGGGTAGAATTAGGGCTTTTTGAATTTTTGGGTGACCTTATTTTGGGGTCGGATTTCAAGACAAATTATATAATCGGACTCGTGGGTGAATGGATGATCGGATTTTGGTCCGAACCTCATGTTTTGACCAAGCGAGCCCGGGGTCGATTTTGAATTTTAGGAAGAATGTTGGGAAATCTATAATTAAGCATTGGAATTGAATTGTTTAGCATTTATTGATGTTATTGGGGCAATTATGTCTAGATACGATTGTTTCGGAGTAGGATTCGAGAGGAAAGCGGTGCTAGAGGCTTGATTAGGATTCTTGGAGTCGAGGTCAGTATCTTGCCTAACCTTGTGTGGGGGAACTACTCCTTAGGATTGAGTCTTCTTTGTTGATTGTAGTCCATGTATACGAGGTGACGAGTGCGTACTCGGACTTATTTGCAATTAAATTGGCCTTTTAGGATTCGTAGGTCCTTATATTACTTGTGTATGATTTATAAATGTTACATTTGAATCCTTTGTTGTTAATCTCATCCCTTCCTGTTTAAATTAGAATTATTTGTTTTTGGATTCCTTCGTTGGCTATTTGACCTTACTTGACTTAACTGAATATTCTACTTCTCTTCTCATCATGCCATATTTTCTTCCTAGCTTGCCTAATTGACTATAGTTAGTGTCATCTAGCCTTATAGCTGACTAATCGTAGTTGGAACATATATTCGTTGGAGTCAAGCATGCCTGTGAGTCTTACATTGTGATTTATCTGACTATTCCCTTAAGTGCTACTTAGGTCTAATTGTTAGACATTTACGTTATTGGTATTTCCTTGATGTTGCCTATTACTAGGCCTTTTGTTGAAGTTGAGATTATTTCGTGAAGTTAACTGTTTAGGTGAGATTGGTTATAGTTGTTTCCCTTGCCGGGATTGTGTGCTCTCTCTTATTATTCCGTTGTTAATGATGTTGTTTGACTTGTTGACTCCCTTGTCGGGATGTTATGGTTTCTATTACCGTTTATGTTGTTAATGATATTATTTTCATTATTGACTCCCTTGCCGGGATTGTATGATCTCTATTGTTGTTTATACTGTTGATGATACTGTTTGCGTCATTGACTCCCTTGCCGG
The DNA here is from genome assembly GCA_005239505.1 of Nicotiana paniculata. Lineage (NCBI taxonomy): Eukaryota > Viridiplantae > Streptophyta > Magnoliopsida > Solanales > Solanaceae > Nicotiana > Nicotiana paniculata. The sequence goes on from ML330666.1 coordinate 12,045, forward strand.
GATGTTGTGATTTATGATTCTTGCTGTTGATTCATTTTTCCAATTTGATGTTTATGTTATGTTAGCACGAGCGGACATGTCGTGCCATGTTTATGTTATGTTAGCACGAGGGGACAGGACGTTACATGTTTATGTTATTTAGCACGAGGGGACATTCCGTGCCATGTTTATGTTATGTTAGCATGAGGGGACATGTCGTGCCATGTTTATGTTATGTTAGCACGAGGGGACATTCCGTGCCATGTTTATTTTATTTAGCACGAGGGGACATTCCGTGCCATGTTATGTTATGTTAGCACGAGGGGACATGCCGTTCCATGTTATGTTATGTTAGCACGAGAGGACATGTCGTGCCATGTTTATGTTATTTAGCACGAGGGGACATTATGTGCCATGTTATGTTATGTTAGCACGAGGGGACATTCTGTGTCATGTTTATGTTATATAGCACGAGGGGACATTTCGTGTCGTGTTTATGTTATTTAGCATAAGGGGACATTTATTGTCGTGTTTATGTTATCTAGCATGAGGGGACATTCTGTGCCGTATTTATACATTATTATTTCCGTTGTTTCTCTTTGCTATTTACTGCATTTATTGGCAAGATTTGATATTCCTCCTGTACTGCATGAAATTTCTGAGTTTCGGACTGAGTTCCGGTGGATAAATCTTGAGGAGATTTTGATCAAGGGATTTTATTGAAAAGTATTATTGAAAAAGCTATGGTTTTGAATGATTATATTTGAATGACTTTTACATCGAAGGTATATTTGAAAAGCACTAGTCTTGCCTAAAACGATACTTGGAAGTCATTTATTGGGAAAGCCTCTTTGGAAAGCTTCGTATTTTGAAAGAAACTATGTTTTACGTAATTCTCCCTATTAATTATACTTATATCTACTTTTGGAGAAAGTATGTTTTCAAAGTAAACTCTTCCATACTAAAATGATTTTATTTGCAAAAGCTTTTCATATGAACTGTTGTTTAAAGATTTCTACCAGTTATGGATTTTAATGGCTAAGGCTCGATGTGAACAAACCGACGTGGAGTTGAGTTATCGGTGTTCTCTATTGTATTGTGTTTCCCTTCGATTCAACTTGTTTTGTTGTCCATATTTCTGTGTATTTTTGTGTTGTTTCATGATTGATTTCTGTAATTTCCTTCCGCTTTATATTGTCATTGATGTGAATTATTCTGTGAAGTCTTAGATAGATGTAACGTTCGGTCATTTCTATATTCATGTTATTGATTTTGTAGATCAGTGGTATCTTGACTAGTCTTCGTCACTACTCCACCGAGGGTAGTCTTGATACTTACTGGGCACTGCTGTGGTGTGCTCATACTACACTTCTGCACATTTTTGTATGCAGATCCAGGTATATATTGTATTAGCGGTGTGGATGATTGCTGAGGAGACTCAAGGTAACCTGCTGCTATGTTCGCAAGCGTCGGAGTCACCTTCTTCGTATTTATTATTCATACACTGATGTATTTATTTCCAAACAGATGTACTTAGAAGTTGTAGAAGGTTCGTAAAGCTTATGACTTGTATTACCGTGTTTGGGAAAGTTTATGCATTCTGTTGAGATTCTATATTGAGATTGTTAGTTTTCCTTTTTTTAATGTTGTTATTCAGTAACTGTTAGGCTTACCTAGTCCCTAAGACTAGGTGCCATCACGATACCTAGCAGAGAGAAATTTGGGTCGTGACGAGTTGGTATCAGAGCTCTAGGTTCATAGGTGCTACGAGTCATAAGCGAGTTTAGTAGAGTCTTGCGGATCGGTACGGAGATGTCTGTACTTATCTTCGAGAGGCTACGGAACTATTAGGACAATTCACTTCCTTCATTCCTATAGTGCGAGTTTATTGATCTTGAAGTTTGAAATTATCGTTCCATTCTCTCACCAATGGTGAGGACACGAACGGCGGTTCCTGATGATGTTACCCCGAAGCAAGTGTCGCAAGGGTCAGAGACAGAGGCCAATGAGGAGCACGTGCCGCAGCTAAGATGCCTACCAGAGCATCCGTTGAGGAGTTGCCAGTAGTTCTAGTTGGGGGACAGGTACTGGGGGTGCCTGTTGCAACCCTGAACTTTAGGAGACCTGAGTGCAGTTTTGAGTATAAGTGGTACATTGACTCAGGCAGGGTTGATTCTAGTGCACGATTTGCTTCACAGATCAGGGAGGAGTTCAGACTCCCACCATCTACACTCCAGAATAGTGAGATCACATTGGTCAGGTACCCGTTGTCATGACAGTACGACATGTGGTTTCAGTTCAGCCCGTGGTTAGGACAGTAGCCTCAGAGGAAGAATACCTTGAACTTGAGAGGTACAGAAAGTATCACCCTTCTATCTTTCAGTGGATTGGCGGCAGATGGTGCTCAGGGTTTCCGGGAGGAGTGTCACTATATTCTTCGCGCTTCGTGTATTGTGGAGACGAGCGGGTTTGTTTTTGTCATGTCTCATGTTTAGAGTAGCGGGTGGATCAGTGGTGACGGCATATGAGTTGGGGTCACCTGACCGAATTAGCTTCACTAGCATGGATTCAATTTTCGGAGATGCTTTGAGGGAGGTTTCACCTCAGTTCCTTCGGGATGTACGGCGCGTGGAGTTTGAGCAGTTGCGTCAGGGTGCTGTGTCACTATGGGAGCATGCCGTTAGATTCAGTGAGTAGGCCAGACATGCACTTCGCTTGGTTTCTTCAGTTGGGAGATGAGTCTGTAGAGTCATTTGGGAGATTCAGGCATGATATTCGATTTAGCGGTACTCGAGAGTTAGAGTAGGATGCCTCGCTTCAGCAGGTAGGGGGGATCACTCGCCGGTTAGAGAGCATATGGGACCAGGAGCGAGAGGACAGGCGAGATCAAGGAGAGAGTTCAGGGAGTCAATGAGGCCTCGTAGATCGGAGGAATCTACTGGTCCGTATTATGGAGGCAAGGTACTACATGGTAAAATTTTTGTGGGTCAACCAGTTCAGTTTGCATTACCAGCTTCGCATGGGATTTCAGGTACTCATGGGTCTCAGAGGATTTGTATTGTGTGTTTTTCCACAGCCATGTCGGCAGCGAGATTGTTTTCACTGTGGAGATGTTAGCCACAGGGTGAGAGATTGTCCCAAGATTCAGGTAGGTGTATGGTAGCAGGGTATTCAGGTGAGTAGAGGGCGCCTAATAGGGGGAGACCCGACCTATTATTGTGTTTCATATAGTAAAATAGAGGTTGTTGTGCCAGATATCATCACCCAGATATGTTTTGATGTATTGCAGAGGGGCACCGATTGTATTTCATTATAGATCTTCTGGACGGGACGAGTTCCCTTATTTGTTATTTCATTTATGAGTGAGTTTCATGTTTTGCACTCCATTTTGTGTTTAATCCTGTTGGGAGATTCTATAAGTAGTAGCCCGTGTCTATCATTGTTTTATTCATTCTTGATAGTAGTGAAACTGGTAGTGAGTCCTTGTTGTTCTTTGTGGTAAGCTTTATCTGATTTTCCTAAATATTTTTCTTATGAGTTGTGATTTGATACTCCATCGAGATGTGAGTTCAGTTAGCGTTATGATTTTATCAGCTGAGATGAACTAGTGGAGGAATTTCAATTGGTGTGATATATTTTCGGTATGTGGTTCAGAGTTGAGACGAGGTCCTTATGATATTTGTGATTCGATATGTTTGGACCGGGCTGAGTACCGCAGTGGAAATTTTATCAGGATGGTATCCTTGTGATTTGTTCATATGCTTTGCTTCTTCCTTGTTATATTGATTTTGGTAAGCCGGTATTGATAGAGATTTGTGCCTATGGGCTTGTTTGATAGTTCCTTTATATGTTTCCATTTTCATATTCAGTCATTTCGTTATGTGTTTTCTTTAGTTTAGTTTGCGGGATGTGTACCTGGTGGTGTCAGTTGTGGCTGGTGACTCGGGTGTTTAATAATGAATACTTCGTGTTCATTGCATCATTATCAGTGTTATGAGGTTTAGGAGCAGAGTTCTTTAAGATGTGGGGGATAATTGACAATGTCGAGTTGATTTCGGGCAGCTACTGTGATCAAAAGTGTTATATGAGCCTATGTGTGATATACTATGTTGTGTGGTCGTGCCTTGTGGGTATAGTCATGAGTTGATGCAGCTAATTGAGACTAATTCCGGATATAGATTTAGAATCGGGTCTTTTGTAAGTGAGTAGGGGGTGAAAAGTAGAGGTAGGAGTCTTATCAGTGGTGATGTGAAGGCTATATTGCAGTTGCGATTGTTTTGTCAGGATTTCGTGGATTGGGGTGACGTGGGATCACTCGCGGGTATGTTTTAGAAGTGTATACTCAGTGATTGGATGAGTTCAAGGTGAATCCTGACACGTTCGAGGACGAACGTTTGTTTAAAAGGGGGAGGATGTGATGACCCAAAAGGTCATCCTGTATATTTCTAGCTAATTCTATGTTCCGAGGTCGTGAAAACATCCTTTTATCTCATCTTGATTTGCATGCGCAGCCCGGACGTGTAGCCGGCAAGCCTTTATGTGAGAAACTGATAAAAATGATAATTTTTGTGTTAGAAATTTGAATAAAGTTGACTTCGGTCAACATTTTTGGTAAACGGTCCCGGAGCACAAGTTTCCAGCATTGCCACTGGAGCACAAGTTTCATCATAGTCTATGCTTCCTCCTGACTATATCCTTGAACCACCAATCTTGCCTTATTCCTTGTAACTGTTCCATCTTCATCAAGTTTGTTTCTGAAGACCCACTTAGTGCCAATTACTTATCTATCCAAGGGTCTTGGTACCAGATGTCAAACTTCACTCCTTTCAAATTAGTTGAGTTCATCTTGCATTGCATTTACCCAGCCTACATCCTGAAAATCCTCAGTAACATTTTTAGGTTCAATAAGAGATAAGAAAACATCAAAAGCACAAAGATTCTTTAAAGAAGATCTGGTTTTGATTCCAGAGGTTTTATCAGTAATGATGTTTTCAATAGGATGTAAAGTTTGAAATCTGTAGGGTTTCACAACCAAATGGTTTCCTCTTGATGTTCCTTCAATGTTTTGTTGTTGTGGAACAGGTTCAGGGACAGGTTTCGCTGATGTTTGAGAATTATTTCCTCTTTGTTCTATTCCCCCTGTCATGTTTCCCGGGATGGATGAACCTGTTCCATCGCCTGTTCCTTCCTTCAGTGAAGCTTCATTCTGGGTTGTGGTTTTATTTAAGTTTCTAACCAGCCAAATTTCTTCATCATCATGTTCCTGTCTCTCGGAAATAATGTTAGTTTCATCAAAAACCACATGAACACTTTCTTCAACACACATAGTTCTTTTGTTATAAACTTTATAAGATTTACTATGTGAAGAATATCCCAAGAATACTCCCTCATCACTTCTGGGATCAAATTTACCTAGGGAGTCTTTACCATTGTTGTGCACAAAGCACTTGCAACCAAATGCCCTAAGGTGGGATATATTTGGTTTTCTCCCCTTAAGTAACTCATAGGGAGTCTTCTCTACAAGAGGTCTTGTCATGCACCTATTTATGATGTAGCATGCAGTATTTACAGCTTCTGCCCAGAAGCTATTGGGCAGTTTACTAGAAAGAGGCATAGTCCTAGCCATATCTTCAAGTTCCCTATTCTTTCTTTCAACTACTCCATTTTGCTGTGGAGTTCTAGGAGCAGAAAAATTATGATCTATGCCATGCTCATCACAAAATTCAGCAAATTTAGCATTTTCAAATTCAGTGCCATGATCAGACCTAATTGATGCAAGTTGATTTCCTAATTGTTTCTAATCGTTTCTAACAAAAGAAGTGAACATATCAAATGTTTCATATTTAGATGTTAGAAATAATGTCCAGGTAAATCTAGAGTAATCATCAACAAGCACCATCACATATCTCTTACCACATCTGCTTAATGTTCTCATTGGACCATAGAGATGCATAAGAACCAGTTCCATCGTTCTGGTGGTACTTACCACTTTCTTGCATTTAAACGAGGGTCTTACCTGCTTCACCCTTGCACAAGCCTCACAGACTTTATCTTTCTTGAACTTGATGTTAGGAAGTCCTATCACCAAGTCCTTGGAGACTAATTTGTTGAGCTGACTCAAACTTGCATGTCCAAGTCTCTTATGCCAAAAGAGTGGATCACTATCCATCTCACTCAAGCAAGTTAGTTCATTTTCTGAAAGTCTGGACAGGTCTACAATATATATTACTCACTCTTTTTCCATGCAAAACAATATTGTCAGTGATAAGATTTATCAGAAAACATTTAGTAGAGGTGAGTGCTACCAACTTACCTCTATCACACAATTGTGATACACTTATTAGACTATATTTCAGGTCGTCTATCAAGTAGACATTATCAATGGAATGAGAGTCATTTTTTCGTGCCTTACCAACCCCAATGATTTCACTTCTTTCCATTTCCAAAGGAGACATTTCCTCCTTTGAAGTCCTCAAGTGAAAGGAATTGGTCCTTGCTTCCTGTCATGTGCTTTGAGCAGCCACTATCCATGTACCATATTTGGCTTCTCTTTTTCACTTGAACCTACAAAAAGAAATTAGGGGTTGGTCTTAGGAACCCAAACTAGTTTGGGTCCCTTTCTATAGGCAAAAGGATGAATTAAATTCTTTTAGCCCAACTTGGTAACCAACTCTTCCCTTGAACAAATTTTTTGTTCTTTTGTCTGGCCTTTTCTTTTGCATTACATTCACTTTTATAGTGACCAGTCTTACCAGTGAGTACAAATATTGTTCTCAGGAAGAGTGAGGTACTTTCTTTTGGGATCCCACTTGGGTTGCTTATTCCCAAAACCAAGTTCTCTCTTATTTCTACTATGATGTTCCTGTAGCCATGACAAAGTATCGGAGGACCTATTCCACTTACTAGTTTTGTCTAGTTCATGCTTGACCTTGCCTATATCCTCCTTCAACACTCTTACCTTCCCATCTTTCTTATACAACTCATCTTTCAATTTACCTATATTTTCTTCTAGAGTGAGTTGTGTGCAATCAGTTGTCTTTTTACTTGTTCCTAATTTCAATTTTAGGTTTTCAGATTTTAACTCAAGAATATTTGCTTCAATTGTATGAACTTGGTTCTTCAAAGTAGTATTCTCACTCACAGTCTCACTGACTCTAAGTTCTAGGTTCTTACACTTTGCTTTTAAAATTACACAATCCTTTGACAGTTGTTCCTTTTCTTTATTTATAACCTCAGATTCATCAATGAAATCTAGCAATAATTCGGAGAGATTTTCTTTAGACAAAAAAATAATCTTGTCTTTGAGATGAATTATACTTACCTCAGATTCCTCATGAAGTTCCTCTTCAAATTCTCCAATAGCCATAAGTGCTTGTTCATCTCCATCTTCATCATCTGATTCCTTATCTGAACTTTCTCCCCAAGCAGCAACCATAGCCTTTATTGATCCTTTGTTCTTCTTGTGATGGACCTATTCCTTCTTCCTGTTTCTTCGTTCAGATCTTTCCTTATTCCATTCAACTTCTCATTGAGGGCAGTTCTTGATGTGATGATCAGTCTTCCACACTTATAGCAGCCCCCATTGGTCGGTTTTTCAATGACCATTATTTTGTTGTAGTTTCCACCTCTTGAAGAACCATTTCCTCTCATGAGGTATTTCTTTATGTCCGTGGTGATCATATCCATTTCATCTTCCTCCAGATCGGCTCCTTCAGTAATTCTGAGTGCCAGGCTCCTTTTCTTCTTGGGCACATCCATCTTCATGGTCTGCTTTCTAAGTTCATAGGCAGTGAGATTTCCAATTAGCTCATCCATTTTAAGAGTTGCAACGTTCTTAGATTCCTGAATTGTAGTGATTTTTCTTTCTCAAGAAACTGGCAGAACCCTTGTCAGAATCTTCTCAACTTTATCCCCTTCAAGAAGAATCCTTCCAAGAGACCTAAGTTCATTAGTCAGTGTAGTGAACCTTGTATACATCTCTTTGATAGTCTCTCCTTCCTTCATAGAGAAATTCTCATATTGAGAATAAAGTAGAGTTCATTTGGACCTTTTCACTTGAGTTGTTGCTTCATGAGCCACTTGCAGAGTGTCCCAAATTTCCTTAGCAGTGGTACAACTTTGAATTTTGTTGTACTTGTCTGGACCAAGTCCACACACAAGCCATTTCTTGGCCGTAGTATTCTTCTCCCACTTTCTCAAGTCCTCAGCGGTGCAGTCAACCCTTGTCTTTGGCACATCTACTCCTTCAGCATTCTTCTTCATGGTAGCTAAGGGATCATCAGTAAAAATGTCCCATAGCTCGTAGTCTTCTCCAATTATATGGTCTCTCATTCTATTCTTCCACCAGGAGTAGTACTGGCCATTGAAAAGTGGAGGCCTGACAGTGGATTGTCCTTCTCAGTTCCCAGGTGGTGCACTCATCTTGATCTTCTCCTAAGGTGTTAGCCTCTTCAAAGATAACCCGCTCTGATACCAATTGATGTTTTATACTTCAATATCACACAAGAGGGAGGGAGTGATTTGTGTGGTGTCCAATTTTTCGCGTGCACGTATTATAGAAGGACTTGATTCTTCTATGTGTTCCTAATACTACTGTTGCGGAATAATAAATATAGAAATTAAAGAACACAGAGATTTTTACGTCGAAAACACCTGGCTCAAAAGGTGAAAAAACCACGACCTACTTCTTAATAGGATTTTTTCCAAAACTTTTTACTAAATTAGTGAGCCAAAAACTGCATTTACAAAAACTCTTTTGTAAACCTAGGACTACCTCTAATTCCTTGTGGCAAACCCGCCTCTAACTGTTTGTGACAACTTTAAGTTAACTCTAACTTGAAAACACAAAGTACCTATAACAAATGCTTCTAGATAAAGCTGAAAAGTACAAGATAAAACCACCTACTACAAATGAACTAGATTAAAAGACCGACACTTGAAACTGGTTCTTCTAGCTGGTTCAAGTAGCTTCAGGCTTGATTAAATCTCACATGAACTGTTTGCAAAATTGCCTTGCTATTTTGCTCTCAATTTACGTTTAGCTTTTGCTTTTGTGCTACCTGAATAATAAGAATAATCTGCAATATATTAGATTAGTAGATAAAGAATTAACTAGAGTTCTAATGCTACTCTTCCTTGGCGGAAGAGTTCTAGTCAATCTCAACTCCTAAATCCCTCCTTATCTTGGATATTGTTCTTACTGAATAAGGAGTCCTTCTCCTTATCGTTTTTGCAATCTTTTCGATCAGGAAATATTTTATTCTGCCTGAATATGCTTATCTCCTGCATGTGCATCTCTCGTGCATTGATTCTGCCTGTGTCTATGTCTACCAATGATGGACCTGGTTCATTTTTGAATTCCTTTGTCAATCTTCAAAATTATTCTCTTTCTTGGGCCAACACTCTGTTTATAGAAAATCTTAGAAACTCATGAGTTGTGACTCCAGATTCGAATTGTATCAGATATTATGGTCTTTATGTCATTCTGCATTTCAATTTTAGCTTCTATTTAACTTAATTGATTCTGTTATTGAAATTGACTAAAATTGGTTTAAAGAATCCTCTAACGTTGGCTTGCCTAGCAAGTGAAATGTTAAGCGTCATCACGATCCCGAAAGTGAAAATTGCGGGTCCTGACAGATTGTGTGCTACCAACCACAATTGCTTTTGCAGTTTCTTTCAAATAACTCGTGGTGTTTCTAAATTTTTCACAGCAAGCACTCTTTAATCCCGACAACTTTTCTTTAGAAAAATCTTTTTATTGAGAAAGGTAACAAATATTATTTATTGTTGACATAAAGGTTGTTGTAAAATCCATATTTACATTTTAAAAAAACAACTACATCCTTGTTCATGTTATAAGGATTCTATGATGTTTAACAAAGATTCTGTTTCATCTAACAATTATTCTTTAAACCAAAATTGAAATAAAAGTAAACAATTATATTTGTCTTGATTTTCTGAAGAATGTTGTTTGTTTCAAATAGTCCATCATATACATGCTCTCTTTAAATCAAAATCCAAAGTAAAATGCATCACTTAAATTTCAGTTTTCATCATTGAGACCATTGACTAGCACATCATCATTGATAGAGCATACTGATCCAATAATCGAAATACTAAAAATTTGTACAATAAAAAAAATAGTGCTGATTCTTTTTTAGCTCATCTTGTAAACCTGGATTACAGTTAAAAGATTATTGATCACTTAACTTACAGGAAAATATGGCCAACCTCTAGGTTTTATGAAAACATTACTAAGTTGTATATCGTAAATTTTAATTTCAATGACAATTTTATTAAAAAGAAAAAACAAATGAGTATTTTGAGGTTATTACCATTGGAACTCCAAGCTAATGTGATGAGCACCTTGTCTTGTAGTTGTAGTTGATTCGAGGATCTCAAAACTTTTCAAGACATAGCGCCAATACGTGCAATTAGTATATTTTTAACGCTTGGTGTGTTCTCTTTCTCGGCCTTGCAGCTCGTCCAATAGGACCTACAAATTCATAACATAAGTACAATGAAGAAATGGAGAAAGAGCAGCGAAGATAGGAAAATATTAAGGCGAAGAATGAAGTCATAACATCGCAATATACCTATATAAAGTGATGTTTTAGGGCATTTGAATTCCATCTCACCAGCAAGGTATGCGGATGGAAGTAACTAAACAATTCATCAATCAAAGATTCATATCTTGATACTGATGAAAAGAGTATTACCAAATTTATGAGCTTGATACAAAGTGGTTGAATATTACTTCGAAGATCTTCCGAATGAAATTTTACTTCCTTCATAGCTAATGAAAAATAATATTTAACACGAATTGTCAAATTTGAATGAAAAATTACTAACGCTGAAATTGTTGGAAAGATTCTAAAAGATGGAGGTACTAACTAGACGAACAACTTAACGAAACACAGATGCATCAATTGGCAATAAAAGAAGCTTATAAAGTTCAGGATGTGAAAAACTAGTTCGAGACACTATAGATACACCTGTCAAGTATTTTATGTCGATACCCATATGCAAATAGCAAAGTGACATCTACTCCCAAATATGCAAATAGCAAAGTACAAGAAAAATGCACTCAAATTGAAGTTCCAAAGAACTATTAAATCTCTTTAAGTTGTTTTCGTAGGAATTAATTCAGAGTAACGAAAAATGTTAGATACACAGAAAATATAGATGTGACCTTCTACAGAAATTTGGATACATCATTCAGAGAAAGTTGTGCCTTTTCAATAGTAGGCACATTAAGTTTTGAACCATACAAAGTAGCAATAAATATAATTTAACAATCAATGTACATTCCTTTGATTCATGAGTTCAGTGCACCGCACACCGGCTTCAATCCAATCTCAACATCCTTGAACCAAGCACCGCACACCAGCTTGGGACTTTTTCTACGTTTATTAGGTTGAATGAACATGAATTAAGAGTAACAATGATAGCATCATCCATGTCAACTATACCAATTAAGCTCAAATTCTCCAGTTCATGACTCAATTTTGATTTTGTTCAATCCTTTACATAAACGAAGAAATAAGGATTTAAGATGCGGGAATGCTGAGGAAATCTCTTTGAAATCGGTCGACAATGTATGCACAACCTATTTTAAGTACTTGTAGTTTAGTACAAGCACGAAATCAAGTAAGTGCATTCCAACTATATTTGAACTAAAAAGAGTTGAACTCTTGCAGGTTTCGAGCTTTTATTTCTATTTTATGTATACAATGTATTGTCATAATTCACATGAACTTTTTTAAGGCACTGTGAAGGAATAAAGTTCCCAACAATCTTTCAAAGTAAACTCAACAATGTAAGGGCACTTGACAATAAGTTTGGAAAAGGTGTACAGAGAGATGATAACGTAATCAAAATATCTCTTTCAATGATAAACCCTTAAAATCTCTTCCAGCAATCCAGTTCATGCTGCAACCTTTTATATGCAGAATGGTTAATAATCTCAACTCTAAAATATTCGTAGACACGAAATACATTTTACTACGTACGAACAAATAGAGTTCTGTGAAACTGATGTTGTCCGCAGCAAGTTCGATAATAGGGTCGAGGAAATAGCTGCATTCACATGAGAATGGAAGATTCACAATTTGACTATATTGTGCCACAGTATAAGATTGTAGAATGTGTTTGCACAAATTTGCGGTCACGGGTCATCCAATGATGATATCATGTGACGCAATTTTCTGGAAACAAGAGAATCTATTGCTCTCTGTCAGAGGATTTGATGGCAGATATCATCTGGTAAAACAGATAATAGTCCATCAGTGATGGCGGATATGAATTTGTGCGAGAAAAGTAAGACTTTTCGTTTTATGCAAATAACGTAACATTAAAATATGAATGGGCATTCATTGTGTGTTAACGTTTTGTAAAGGTTTTCTACAACAAAAGAAATTCTATGCTAACTCAATTTCTTTACAGCTTTATTAGTTATTTACTTGCATGAAGTTTCTGTTATGTATACAAATAGGAAATATAAAAAGACTAGTTATTGTTGGATTAATCCATCTCCGTTAGATTGTTGGCATGAAGTGCGCAGATGGCTGTTTTTAGGACCACTATTTAACATATAGCCTGGGGTTACAAAATATTTAAAACTTCCACCTCGGAATCAAGCTTTAGACCTCGAGTATGAAGTTGGTGTATGAAGTTTCAAACTAACAGACCTTCGGGTGGAAGTTTGGCTCTGATAGTTCAAAACTTCCATCAAACTTTTGTGTGAACGTCTAGAGTTTTGATTTCTTATTGTTGAACTTCAGACCCGTTATTGTTGTTTGCACGGCTTCACAAACACAGTTTGCACGATCATTCCAGACAAGTAGTTGCCTCGCATTTACTCTAGCCCAGTTCATGTTTTGACTGCCACAAGGTCATGTTTGTCGTTATTATTCACAAAATTGAAGGCCGGTAGGATGTATTTTCGCGTTCCAAATTGTCTAATAAGGACCATGTTGAGTTGATGCATCATCTCCACCACGTCCTAACACCACAACCAACAAGATTCTTTATTTGTTGCATATGGCTCCCAGCAAGCCAAAAATACTCCCCAAATGCACTTATGAGTTGTGATAAAAAAGCAAAAAAACAATAAAATCAGAATTACCACCATCAACATCTTGAGAACTCACGCACCTCCTCATGGAGCTACCGGACGACGCCAATCCGACGCGTTCGGCAGTCCAATCGAAACCCCAAGCTGGGTCGGCTCAACCTATGAAAGGAATCATAGGGAAGAAATCATATGCCACTAGAGTGACTACTGCCCCATACACAACTGCGATGTCATCTCGACATGGATGCGAAGCTGTAATTGCAAGAAAGGCTACGCATAACGGAATGCCTTCTGTAATATTCAAGGCCAAAGACTACTATGGAGTCATGGCAGACGAATGTAAAAGAACTATTGTAGGATGATTTATCAAAATCAGACCACAAATTGAGAAAATCGGGTCAAGATTTGCGGAGAAATTTGCCTTAAAGGGATCAGTTAAAATTGGAGTTTATGCTAATAACAATGTTTTACGATGAGGATATCAGCACTATATGGTTTAAGAGGGTAATCGAGATTGAGGACCGTCAAAATGTGGCTTCAGAAATGGACGTCAGATTTCAAGCCTGAAGAAGATATCCTTGGATTTTATTACCTCAACTACCATTTCACATGCACACTTGGCACTATGTCAAGCAGGTATAGTGAAGTTGGGACCCTATTAGAGATGGATATTGTGACTTTTTGCAGTACCCGTCCTAGTATGGAGAAGGTTAGAGTGGAAGTTGACTTATTGAAACCCTTCCCAACTAGTGTCTAGGTAGGATCACAAGATGAAGAATCACCATTGAATGATTTTACACAGATGGTGGAGTATGAAGGGGTCCATAAGTATTGCAGGCACTGTAAGAAACTCGGACATTCTTTGATTGAATGTAGGGTATTGGAGAAGAAGAAAAAGGCAGAACGGAGGGAATTAGAAAGAATTGAAGAAAAGGCTCAAGAGGGTAATACATCAGCATACAAGAAGGCAAATGAAATCAAAGAGAAGGAAAAAATACAACTGGCTAATCAACATATAAACAGTTTCAGTGATGAGACAAGTAACAAAGGATCAGTTGGAATAGAAAAGATAAAAGAGAATGGAGAGGGGAAAGTGAATGAAACTAGAGAGAAACAATATAACAAAAAAGAAGTTCATCCTGAGAATGCATAACGGGATGAAAAAACCAAGATGGAGTATGCAGGAAAGCAAGAATTAACCAATACAGAAAAGGTAGAGAGCATAGAAGAAGATAACACTATGAGAAAGAGAACAAGAAGGAAGAAAAAGAGTGCAAAAAAAGATGCTACAAAAGAAACCAAATGTGACATTCAAACCGAGGGTAAGAATGATAAGGGAAAATAGAAAGAGGGCAAGCAAATGATCATAGAGAACCTCACAAAAAAAAGAGGAACAAGCTTGATAAGACGAGGATCAAATAGGAGGGACAAGTCCCAAAATGGGCATTTTCAATACTATAATTAATGAGGAGGAGAAGATAAACGAAATACCACAAACTTGATCAGAAGTCCAGGAAAAACTAAGGCAGGACTCTATTGAAAAATTATGCAGTAGTATTCAGAGAGTGGAGGAATCTATAGTGGATTCATCAAGTTTAGGATCGGAAATTAAAAACCAGTCGGGTATTCAGTTGGTGGTGGATCTTGGGAAACATCATATGACTCTCCAAAACACAAAGAAGGATTGCTCATAACAACTTGAGGTGAAAACTTCAAATAACTCGGAAGATGAACATGTCGATAGCTTGATTAATGATCAAGAAGATAGCTATCAACAACATCTAAAATAGGTGGTGGATAATGAAGGGTCGTCACCTAGAGGAAGAAGCCGAGGCAAAAGCAGAAGTAGGAGCAAGAAAAGCGAAAAATGAGGTAAATTAAATTCCAAATCTCACTCAGAAGGAAGGATATAGAGCCAACAATCTTAACTGATTTTATGATCGGTGCTATATTTTGACGTATGTGGGGAATGAGATCCAAAAATCCAATCATAGGCTTAAAACTTAGTAAGGAAGAATAATGTTCAGTTTGCTGTTATTTTTGAACCATTTGTTCACAAACAAAAAATAGAAGGATACAAAAAAATTTCGAGTTTTGCACATTGTATGTCTAATGATATTGGACAAATAAGGTGGTTTTTGGATAGAGAATGTGAATGCTGGTGTGCTAAGTATGGAAGACCAACAAATGACTCTACGATTTGAAACAAATAATGATGATGCTGGGATTTTCATAAGTGTAGTTTATGCTAAGTGCAGCTCTGGGGAGAGGAAAGATCTATGGGAAAGTATGGTGAATACGAAGTCTAACATTGATGGTGCATGGTGAATATAAGGGGACTTTAATGTTATTCTGGAACATTGTGAAACGTTTGAGAGGAAGACCACATAGAGCCTCTAAAAGTTATGATTTTGCAAAATTTCTACATGTTTGTCGGGTATCAGATGCTGGGTATGTTGGCTCAATTTATACCTGGTGTAATAATTGGTTTCCTAAAAAAGGGTCTAGAAAAGGCTTGATCAAATCCTGACTAATGATTCAAGGATCCACATATTTCTATACAATAGTGAGGCATCTCGGTAGATCAGGATCAGATCATAGGCCTTTGTTAGTAAAACATAAATAGGGTCAAGCAGATCATATAAAATACTTCAAATTCTTAGACATCTGGGTTGATCAAGCAGGATTCTACGAATTAGTGCAAGAGGTTTGGGGCATGCAGGTGGATGGGAATCCAATGTGAAAACTTCAGCAGAAACTAAAAGTGTTGGACAGGAAACTTAGTAAATGGTCCAAAGAAGAGATCGGTGATGCGTATAAAAAGGTTGATGAATGGGAGAGGGTGGTACAAAGAATGGAAGAATTAGATCTGAACAACAACTCTGAACAGTCTAGAACATAACTGAATAAAGCTCAAGCAAAGTATGTACGATGAATGACAATGCAAAAGTCTATACTTAAGCAAAAATCCCAAGTAAAATGGTTCGAGGAGGGTGACTGAAATGGTAGATATTTTCACAATGCTGTCAAGGATAGAAGGAGAAGGTTGCAGCTCAACAGAGTGAAGAATCATAGAGGAAGATGGATACAAGGTGATGAAAAGATATCCATGGCTACAATCTGATATTTTGAGTCCATGTTTAATCTGAATCCTACTGTGGTGGATAGTGATGCTATCACTTATATCCCTAAATGTATTACCAGCGAAGAAAATGATCTCCTATCACGGATGGTTAGTGAAGATGAGATCAGAGAAGCAGTTTTTGATATGAGCCCAGCAGGTCCAGATGGATTCAGTGGCACTTTTTATTATAAATGTTGGTCTGTTATTGCTAAGGATGTCACAATATTTGTCAAGATCTTCTTCAATGGCAGCAAGCTGACAAGATTTTATTCTCATACATGTTTGGTTTTAATACCAAAAGTTGAATCCCCATCAACATTAGTTGAACATAGGCTAATAAGTCTGAGCAATTTTTCTGCTAAGATCATTTCTAAAGTCTTGTCCAGAAGACTGAATCCAATATTGCTTAAACTGATTTCAGAGAATCAAAGTGGATTTGTGAAGGGTCGAATCATCATTGATAATGTATTTCTTGCTCAGGAAATAATTCATTGAATATCGGAACCTAATACAGGTGGAAATATGGTGATATAACTGGATATGGCTAAAGCGTATCACAGAGTATCTTGGGAGTTTATGTTATTTGTCATAAGGAACTTTGGTTTCTCTAGCTGGTGGATTGAGGTAATTGGTAGGTTGATCTCAGTGGTATGGTATTCAATTATTGTTAATGGCATAAGGAGGGGTTTCTTCACTTCATCTCAAGGCTTAAAGCAAGGGAATCCTTTATCCCCATCTTTATTTATTTTAGGAGCTGAGGTATTCTCTAACTTATTGAATAGAATATATGATGATTAGAGGTTTATTCAATTTTCCATGAACAATAGATGGCCTATAATTAACCACCTGGAGTATGAAGATGACATGGTTATATTTTTCGGAGGGAAGAGTAAATCGATAAAGCTAGTGATGAAGCAAATTAGACTTTATGAAAAAAGCTTTGGACAGAAAGTGAATGAAAACAAGAGTTTCTTTTGTACGTCTCAAAAAATATCGATTTTCATAGTTAACAAGATGATAGATAAAATTGGATACAAACATAAGCAATTTCCTTTTAATTATTTGGGCTGCCCATTATATATGGGAACAAAGAATCTGAGTTATTTTGATGAGCTCCTTACCAAGATTATAAAAAAATCTCTGGTTGGAAATGCAAGCTTTTGTCTTATGGAGGAAAAGTGATATTGGTCAAGCATGTTCTTCAAACACTCCCAAATTATACCTTAGCATCAATGAATCCTCCTAAAGGCACATTTAAACTAATGGGAAGGCATTTGGCAAGATTTTTTTGGGGTACAAGGAATGATAAGCAAAGATATAATTCGTCTGCTTGGGAAAATCTATGATATTCCCAAGAGGAAGGAGTAATTGGAATAAAGAGGATGTAAACAATTAGTGACACATTTTCTTATAAAAGGTGGTGAAAATTAAGAATTGAAGGCTCTTTATGGGCATCTTTCTTGAGAGCAAAGTACTGCTCTAGAGTACATCCTATAGCTAAAGCCAGTAGTTCAAAACAGTCACATCCATGAGGAAAATTCATGAAGATCAAGAAGAAGGCAGAACAAAACCTCACTTGGAAAATACAAATGGGTAACAACAATCTATGGTGGGATAATTGGACTGGAAAAGGAGCATTGGCTGAGCTTATACCATATCGGGCAATGTCTGCTAAAAACAAGGTGAAATATTACATTCAAGGAGGTACATGGAATGTTATGAATTTACCAGAGATTATACATGAACACATGATAAGTCACATTACCAAATAAAGAATTGGAGATTAGAATGAACAAGACTATGCTATTTGGGACCCTGCAACAGATGGTCAATTTTCAACCAAGTCGTCTTATCACCTTACTATCACGCAAGGGTCGAAGGATAATTTCAGGTATAAGGTTTGGCACCCTAAAATTCCTTTTAAAGTATCATTCTTGGCTTGGAGAATGATACAAAGGAAGCTGCCATTTGATGACACCATGAGAATATTTGGAGGCAATATTGCATCATATTATGTCTGTTGCAATGATACAAAAAGGAAGACTCTTCAACATGTATTTCTGGAAGGTGATGCTGCAAACAAAAAGTGGAGAAAACTTTGGTTGCCTTTTGGCATTGATGACAAGGTCACGTCAATTAAAAATATACTAAGAAAATTGTGGGAAACTAGGCCAAAAAATGGGGTACATAAAATGGTGCTACACATCACACCAATTATGATTGTATAGAAAATTTGGAAGCATAGATGCGCATGTAAATACGGGAAATGGAAAAAAATGTGGCAGATAACCGTGGAACACCAGATTTGGTGGATAATTAAGATGACTATGGGGAGAACTTTCAAAAATTGCGACTTTGAGAACTCATGGATGGAACTATGTGGAATAGTTGAAAGATTTAAGCATACTCCCAAATGAAGGATTGTTAAGTGGTTGAAACCTCCTGAACACGGAGTGAAGATCAATAGTGATGGTAGCTTCTCAGAAGGAAAAACCCGAATTGTTGAGGTTGTTAAAGACAATATAGGTGGTATGATTGTGGCATATTTTAATTCCAGCTGTATGTTCTAGTAACAATCTGGCAGAAGCAGAAGCATCACTTTTTGGTGTCCAATGGTGCCTGCAACATGGTTATATAAATTGTGACTTGGAAATGAACTCACTAGTAATTGTAGATATGCTGAAACAGGCACTCGACTAACTTGAAGCTGAAGGACTCAATTGATACATTGTGGCAGACTACTCTCCAGCTAAACTGCACAGTTTCTCATTATTTTAGAGAAGCGAACCAGACTGTTGATAGTTTGATGAAGTTTGCAGCTAGGTTAGTTGATCCTTGTATGTGTTTTGACTGGCATTGTTTACCTAGAAGCGCAGTTGGATCTTACCAACTAGATAAAATGCAACTACCAAGTGTTTACACGTAAAACGATACAGTTGAATTTATACGTGGTCTCTAGACAAGTGAATTAATTCGATCCTGAAATAACTAGATACTTGAAGAAATATATAACACATAGCCTTAATGGGAGGATGAAATGACAGATATAAAGACTCTGGTGGTGAAGCCTCCGGATGAAATAGTATAAGAAAAGAAAAATAAGAAGATAAAATTGATTAGAGCTTTGAGTCTATTGTAGTGTGAGTTTTTTAAAAAATTCGTTTTCTTACAATGATAACAAAGCTCACTATTTATAGCTACGTCTAGTAAAAGAGATCCTAGGATTGTGCTCTTCTTTAATACAAATTATAAGGGTCATTGATGAAAATGTACCGGTGAGCATATATGCCAAATTCCTTGTAACGAGCAACATACTTAATACTATGGAATATTCTCCATTAAATTCTACTGGACGAAGAGTATTTATTGCATCATTTTTTAGTGTTATTCTTTCCGGTGATAGACAGGACTGTTGCCTTCGATTTTGGCTATACCTCGTCTTAGGTTCCACGTGTCCCACTTTTGGAGGGCCACGTAACATAGCATATTTTAAACTATACAAATAGTTCCCCTACTTTTCGGTGACATAACTTTGTGTCATCGGGAAGTTTGTAGAAACACTCTTTTGGAGGAAATTACTATGATGCCCTCTGAAGGCTTCTGACGGTTGATTAGACACAGGTCTTTTCGTATTTAATGCCCCGACACGCGTCATCCAATGATTCGGCACAGATTTTGCTGATTATCGAGATAATCATGATCATGAATTTCATCATCAAAACTTTTATTTATACGCATCAGCCTTCTCCCCTTATACTCCATAATTTTCCAAGTTTTCTAAAACCTTTCTTGTTGTTAATAAACATTTCTTTAACTCCCTTCAAACAAAAAAGATTTTCTTTCATCCAATTGGCTTCTTTTTCAAAAAATGTTAGCTCTTCAAAGGGAAAGAACAAAGCCGAGGATGGTGCTCCTCCAACGATGGATTCCATCATTCCTAGAAGTCTTGTTACAACAAAATACTCCGAAGAGAAATTCCCTTCGTCTCTCCCTCGCACATGGGTTGTTGGCAGATATCCTTCTTCCATTCGTTCTTCCAGTATTACAGTTGTGAAGGAAGACTGTCGCTGCCATGATTTGGATATTGTTTCTCCTGATTTATCGGAGGAAGTGACCCTTCCCAAGGAGAATTTTACATAATTTTACACGTATCCATTTTTTTGGTGCGTTCTATTTGAGTGGAGAGCTTGACTCCGTTATTTTGGAGTTCTGCCTCCGCTATCAGGTATTCTTGGCACAAGTAAGTCCTTCTATGTGGAGGACGATTGCCCGTTTGTGCCAAGAGATGGTAGAGGAGCTATATTTAGCTCAAATGATGAATATTTATTCCCCCAAAATCTTCCCCGGGGGAATGATAAATTTCAGCAAACATGGCCACCATTCTCTATTATCTAGCATGGATGATGACAACGACCGTGGGTGGACGGAACGGTTTGTTATTTTTGCCACCAACGACATCATTCTGGCAACGGTTTCATCCTTTCCGAAAGAATGGAACCGCACTTGTAAGGTCCTTGTTTAATATTTCATCTATTAGGTATTCTTCTATAGCCGTATTGATCCTCCATCTTTCGCCTGTTTCAGCAACTCAATGGGTCCCATCGATGGTTAAAGGCTTGGATCAGTGGGTCTAGAAGATCTTGGATGCTACTACGCCCGAAACCCGCATGTGGAAAGAACTGGACCTTAAATACGGGTGAAAGGCCAAAAACATTGGTAACTCACACTCACCTTGTTTCAGTTTTTTATGTGAAGAAATTGATTGACATCTTCTATCTTTTCTCTGAATCAGGTCTACCCGCAGGCTCTATTGTTGTCCTCGAGGAGGATATTTTGGCTGATCCTGCTGACACGGCGAGGCTGCTTCAGGAGGTGCTTACTCGAAAAGGTGTCTCTGGGCCTGCTTCGGGAACAAGTGTTTCTTTAGGAGTCCCTGGCCGGAGGACAAACAAACAAAAAGAAGACACTCTTGTGCAGCCAGGGAAAATATTTAAGAGGGTGAAGATTGTTGCCCCTCATGTCGTCTCTGGTAGTATGGTGACTAGACCTCCTCCTAGGCCGGTCATAGACACTGTGATGATCGACGATGATGGAGAAGCTAGTGATGGGGGAATCTTCTCTACATATAAGGTGACGATCCTCATCAACTTAACATAATACTCAACCCGTCAAGTTATTTACACCATCTGAGGACGATGTCTCGATGCTTTGGGAGAATATGATATGGTGGAAAATGCCAACTCCCGCTTCTGTGTCCTAATCACGCGCGCCCGGTATTTTGGGGTAGAGTATCGATCCCTTCCCTCCTCAGTTGATGAGCAACCAACAACCAGCACTGTGTTTGCTGCAGCTGCTTCTCACTCTTCAACTCCATCAGCTTCATCTCCATCTTCACCAACACCAGAAACTGCTACGTCATTTCCACATTCATCCACTCTTCCACTAGCAACTACTACATCATCTCCACAGGTCGAACCTGACCACGAAGAAGGTGTTCCCTTTCCTTAGTCCCCAGTTCATGGGAATTTAGGGCAGAATTATGTTGCCCTTTTTTAAGATCCACCAAGGAGGAGGAATGTTACGCTTTTGGTCTCTACCGAATGTAACTTGCTATCAGCACTGGTGGAACTTGCTAATTATCTGAAGCCTTAGACTTCAGAGAAAGATTGGAAAAAGATTCAGGCACTCTCAGGTGAGTGTTTGTTGAACAACTCCATGCACAACACCGCAGCGGTACATTTCTTTCTTTATTTGTTATTTCTTTTATTTTTGCCTGAACATATCCTGAGTTTTGCCTTTCTAGCTTTGTAGGCCAACTTTCTTGCTTCCGAGGTTGATTCGTGAGAAGGAAGAAATTACCTCCACACAGGATCAGCTTTTGGCAGCAGGAGCAAATTTTCGCTCATCTCTAAGAACTGGAAGCCAAAGCCACTGAGGCCGTAGTATTGGAGGCTCATTTGCAGCAAATCGAGAAAGAAGTGGAGAGCCTTAGCCAAGAGATTGCCCCACTGAGGGTTCAATTTGGAGAGGCTGAGTCCAAATAGATTCAAGTTCACAATGACATTCTTGCTGCATACGATCATGAGGCTAACTCCGCTGAAAGATTCACTAACATAGAGGCATCCTTGAACTCCAAAATTGAAGAACTTGTTGTTGCGGAGGCGAAACATACCCAGCTGGAAGAAAAATATAAGAAAGCCATCGATTATAATAGGATCATTGGTTCAACTGCTCGTGATGTTAATGTTAGCCTCAAATCCATTAGATCCGCCCGCGAAAGCCTTTCTACCGAGGTAACCCAACTCCAGAAGAACTTAAGTGTCGAGAGGATTCCCTCGTTGTTGAGAAAACTTACGCTATGTACATCATGAGGAGAAAAACCTTGGAAGATGCCAAAGCTGGTATAATTGACTTTGATGCTAAAATTCTAAGGCCCGTGAGCTTGAGTTGGCTCCTGTAGCTTCCGGTTCTGGTTATGAAACTTTGGAAACTGAGGAGGAAGCAGAAGACAAAGATGTTGGAGGCCGAACTGGCGAAGGCAAAAATGTTGAGCCATCAGCAGACCTATCCACTTCCCCTGGGGGCACGTACTCTTCTCTTCCTCCGGGTTCCGGAGATGCTGTAGCTTAGCTTTTCTTTTCTTTTTACAATTCTTGTATATGTGCCCTTTTGGCATATTATTGTAAATAAAAACATCTTTTTGCTCAAGTGTTGTTTGAGACTTTCCTTTGTTTGTAACATTTATGCAAGTTTTAATCTTTGTGTTCTCTTCTTTTTGATTAAGAGTTCTGTGCAAGTTTTATTGTTTGTGTCTTATTATGTGAAACCTTGGGTGTATTTTTCCCAAAAGAATTTTGATTCCGGACATGATCTCTTTCGAAATCGACACTTTAACATGAGGTTTCTTATAAGAGAGGACTCTCTTATGTTTACGGTGCTCTTGAAGATGACATCTCCTGCTCATTACGGAACTAGCATTTGAAGTACTTATTTAACTTTCAAATGACAAAGTTAATTCATCGTTCAGACAAGAAACAATATAAAAACAAAATGACTTCATTTTATTCCTTCTATTTTCAAAAAATACACAAGCATTTGTTATGCTGAAAAAAGAAATTGTCATTACTTGTGGCTAACTTGTATAACTTATTTCTACGGGGCTGGTCGCTCAGACCTCGGTCCTGATGATACAATTATGCTTCTGGTTTTCGATTCACGGACGAAATGGCAGTCATTGTTGCCATATCCTCATATTGTCCCCCCCCCCCTTGTGTTCAAATGTGAAGAATGTGAATTGGAACATTGGAAGCCTTGTACCTTCCCCACTAGTGAATTTCTAGATAATCCTTAACTCGGTAACACACTTTTCTTTCCCTCAGGAATCCATGCTATCGAGCGAAGGACTATCTAAAAATCCTCTAGAGGTTTATACTTATGAACGGTCGGGTAACCTTTGCTAGATAGCAAACTTAGCTTCCCGGTGGGAATTTTGCTATAGAGCAAAAGATTATCTAATTGTCCCTGAGAGGGGTTCTTTGCTTGTGTGCCTTGATATTAAAGGTCTTATATATGTTGGTGGAGCTTTCTTCGTAGTATGCTTTATGTTGCTTCCTCGTT
The DNA here is from genome assembly GCA_005239505.1 of Nicotiana paniculata. NCBI lineage: Eukaryota > Viridiplantae > Streptophyta > Magnoliopsida > Solanales > Solanaceae > Nicotiana > Nicotiana paniculata. The sequence goes on from ML330666.1 coordinate 35,843, forward strand.
AAAAATGTTGCTAGAAAAACCCAACTGGGACAAAAACTAGACGGAGGAAAAAAGAGTGTAGCACAAACTTTCAGTTCATGTGATGTTCATTAGCAATAATATCTTTTGAGATGCGCCAAGTTCCAGTTGTTGGGAAACTTTTCTCCATCTTGATTTTCTAATTCATATAAACCTTTCCTAGTAATAGATGAAACTCGGTAGGGGACTTCCCATGTTGGATCTAGCTTCCACGTGTTGAGCTCCCGGGTGATTTGAGTTACTTTCCTTAGGACCAAGTATCCTACTTTGAAATAACGGAGTTTGGCTCTTCGATTATAATACCGCTCCATTCTCTACTTTTAGATTGCCATTCTTACATGCGCCAACTCAAAGCGCTCATCGAGTAGCTCCAAGTTGACTAACATTGCTTCATTGTTTGATTCTTCATCTACTTGGAAATATCACAAGGTGGGTTCCCCTACTTCCACCGAGATTAAAGTTTCTGCCCCATACCCAAGGGAAAAGGGATTTTCTCCTGTGCTTGATTTTGTTGTTGTTCGGTATGCCCATAAAACTCTGGGTAATTCCTCGGACCAATTACCTTTAGCCACTTTCAACCTTTTCTTGAGGTTTTGTATAATCACATTACTCGTTGACTCCGCTTGACCATTTGCGCTCAGATGGTGGGGTGAAGAAGTGATCCTCTTTATTTTATCTATATATTTTGGCCCCTTATTGCATGCTATCTCTTTTGGTATACCGAACCTGCAAATTATATTTTCCCACAAGATATTCACCACTTTACGCTCGCCAATCTTCTGATATGGACCTGCTCCCACCCACTTAGAAAAATAGTCAGTCATAATCAAAAGAAATCTTATCAATCTGGGGTCCGATGGCGATGACCCAACGATGTCCATCCCCCATTTCATGAACGACCACGGGGACAGAACCAAATGCAACGGTTCTGCCGGTTGATGTACTGGTGGTGTGTAGCATTGGTACTTATCACACTTTCGTACGAAGTCTTTGGAATCTAATTCCATGCGGGGACAATAATATCCTGCCCTTACTAATTTCGGCACTAAGGAATATGCGCCCGAATGATTGTTGCATATCCCTTCGTGGACCTCTCGCATAACATAGTTAGCTTCAAATGCCCCTAAGCATCGGGCCAGTGGGATTTAGAAAGATTTTCTATATAGTTGGCCTCCTTTGAAGCTATGCCGCGCTGCTTTGGTGCGCATCACCCGATGCGCTTTGGAGTATTCGGGTAACTTCCCCTGCTCAAGATAATCGATGATTTTATTCCTCCAGTCCCAGACTAAATTAGTTGCATTTACCTCATAATAGCTATCTGTATCTAGGACCGAGTTCATCAGTTGTACTACCGTCCCGGACTCTGATCCCCTTATTTTTGTCAATGATCAAAGGTTAACCAATGGGTATGATTCTGCATTATCTTCTCTCGGGAATGAGTAATCGACCACTCATGAAATCACGCCAACGTAACTTGGACCTTTACCACATGTTGTTACATGTGCTCCTCTTTGGTTGAGAAGATCCTGTAGACCTGATATACCACCAACTGTGAGTCACATTTGATTTGGATGACCTCAGAATCAAGTCCCCGGGCATGTTCGAGCCCTTCGTCCTCACGGACTAAAACTAAACTTACTGCAACTTTTGAGGCCGCGAGGTAGACTAACAGTGTTTCACCTTCTTTTGGTTTCGAAAGCAACGGAGGTCTTGGAAAGTACTTTTTCAAATCTATCAAAGCATGTTGGAACTCCGGGGTACATTCGAAATTTTTTTTTTTTAGCAGTGCGAAGAAACGGTGACATTTTTTCTGATGACCGGGAATGAACCTGCTCAAAGCTGCCAATATCCTCGTGAGCCTTTGGACTTCCCTCACTCTTGACAGTTGGTCCGGGATGTCTTCGATGGCCTTGATCTTATTGGTATTTACCTCAATATCTCTTTGCGATACCAGAAATTCCAGAAACTTGCCAGAGCTGACCCGGAACGCGTATTTCTCGGGGTGAAGTTTCATATTATGCTTCCTTAGGATGCCAAAAGTTTCTTGTAGATGTTTAAGGTGATCACCTGCATTTAAATACTTAACTGGCTCTCGTCTATATAAACTTCCATAGTTTTTCCTTTTTTTTTTCAAACATCTTATTCACGAGCCATTGATAACTGGCTCCGGCGTTTTTCAACCCGAAGGGCATCACATTATAACAATATGTACCAAAATTCGTTATCAATAAAGTCTTTTACTGATCCTTCGGATTCATCTTAATTTTATTGTACCCGGAATAAGCATCGAGGAAACTCATTAACTCATGTCAGGTCGTAGCATCAATCATTTGATCGATGTTCGGCAATGGTAACGAGTCTTTCGGGCACGCCGTATTCAAATCTTTATAGTCTGCACATATAAAATTTATTGTTCTTCTTAGGAACTACTATTACATTAGCTAGCCAGTCTAGATAGTTTGCCTCTCGGATCAAACCGATATTAAGTGAGTGAGTCACCTCTTCCTTGACGAATTTATTCCTGGCTTCGGCAATAGGGTGTTTTTTTTGTTTTACCGGAGGTATGTTGGGATCCAAACTTAACTTGTGTATGGCTACCTCCGTCAGGATACCTATCATATCTCCGTGTGACCATGCAAACAATCGGCATTAAATTTAAGAAGTTTAATAAAGCCATACATGAGCTCGGGATGCAGTCCTGTCCCCAAGTGGAATTTCCTTTCTAAGAATTCTTCGAACAATGCAAATTGCTCAAGTTATTCCGATGTGGATTTTGTTGCATCCATCTCTTCTGGAACCTGGAAATATATCGGCACCTAATAAAATTCTGACTTTTCTACCCCTGGGCTGGCTTCATCTAATTTGGGAGCGGGCGCATGTTCCTGTAATTGTTATGCCTCGTGTTCCTTTCCTTTTCTACTAGAGATCAAAATTGCATTCATTCATATCCCTTGCCGCCGGTTGGTCACCCCTTATCTACATACTCCTTCGGGCATTGAAAACTTCAAGAATTGATGATATCTTAATGGTACTGCTTTCATTTCGTGCAACCACAGCCTTCCCAAAATAATGTTACATTCCATATAACCATCTACCACTTCGAAAAGAGTTTTTTTTATTACTCCTTCGGCGTTTGTGGGTAACAAAATCTCTCCTCGGGTTGTCACACTAGCGAGGTTGAATCCAGCAAGGAGTTTTGTGGACCAAATGATGCTTCCGGTGAGTTTAGTTTGCTCCAATACTCAAAATTATGATATTGGCCGAACTTCCTAGATCCACTAAAACACATTTAATCTTAAAATCTAGCACATTTAAAGAAATTACCAGTGTTTCATTGTATGGCAGCAGCAATCCATCTGTGTCCTCCTCCATGAATGTGATATCGTCTTCGGGGACTTCCTGGAGTCTTTCGCTATGGGTTATTGATACTTTTGTCTTTTTTGCTGCCAAAAAGGTGACTCCGTTGATCTTGTTCCTCCAGAAGATCATATTGATCGTTTGGAGTGGGGGATCTTGTCCTGCTTTTGAGGGTTCTGCATTGTCCCAATTACGACCATAATTTTTCTTAGCTCGGTCACACAAGAATTCTCTGAGATGACCATTCTTCAACAGTTTTTCCACTTCTTCCTGGAGGTGTTGGCAGTCCCCTATCTGGTGGCCATTCGTCCCATGGTATTCACACCACAAGATGGGATCCCTCTAGCTGGGATCATATCTCATTGGTTTCGGGAACCGTGCTTCTTTGATGTTTGTCATGGATGACACCAACTCCACTACACTGACATTGAAATTTTATTCCGACAGCTTGGGGTTAGAAGGATCTTGCGCCCCTGGCACTTCTTTATCCTGTAATGATCTATTTCTCTGACTGCAATCAGTTCTTCTGTCGATGGAGAACCTGTTCGCCAACTGGAAGCCTCTGTCGTGGCCTTCGGTCTATTTGTAGGGCATAAACTGGCCCCTCAAAAACTGTCTGTCTGTGTCGAAATCGTCTTTTGATTTTTCTTTGTTCTTTTCCCGTCCTTTTGTCGACGGTGGAAATCTATCTTGATCATCTTCAATCCTTATCTTTGATTCGTACCGTTTGTGGACATCCGCCCGAGTCATTGCTTGAAACTCAAGCAGGCTTTCCTTCAATTTTTGGGAAGCGTCTAAACTTCTCGGATTTAGTCCCTTGGTGAATGCTTCAGCCGTCCATTCATCTGGTACAGCCGGGAGCAACATTCTCTCCTTTTGGAATCGGGTAACGAACTCTCGTAGCAACGCAGACTCACCTTGCGCAATCCTGGATATGTCGGTCTTTCGGGCCTTTACTTTTATGGCCCCGGCATGAGCCTTGATGAAAGAGTCTGCGAGCATCTCAAAGGATTCTATGGAATGCTCGGGTAATAGTGAATACCACGTCAAGGCTCCCCTCGTGAGATTCTCTCCAAATTTCTTCAGCAAAACATATTCAATTTTGTGAAGAACTAAATCACTTCCTTTCACCATCGTTGTATAGGTGGAAATATGCTCCTGAGGGTCTGAAGTTTCGTCATACTTTGGCACATCAAGCATTTTAAACCACTTCGGGATTACTTCTGGTGCCGCACTTGGATTTTATGGAATTTAAGTATACTTCTTTGAGTCTGGACATTTCAGCACCGATGGTGCGCCTGGGATTTGGTCCATGGGGGCATTCGCTTCCCTCATAAATCGTAAGAGTTCATTCTTGAAGGGATCATTTTTGTTATTGCTACAGGATCCTCTCTCCCCCAGCCACATCCGAGGCAACTTCGCCCCTCGGGATGTTATTTGAAGCCCCCGGCAACTCCTGCTAAACTTCGTCATAACCTTATCATGTCACGTGAGGTGGCATAGAATGATCGCATGTTTTTCTTGTAGGACCCTTACCGCTTCAACGACATGTTCCTCCTCAGCATCATAGGGAGTCGTCTCCCGAACATGTCGAGGATATTGCCTATCATGCACCGGCGTGGCGTCATTCCCCTCATTGTCGGTGTCACTGATTGAGTTCTCGAAGTGAGGTTGATCCCCTCGAACCTCGGGATTATGCATATTGTTAACACCGTTATATGTCATTTCTTATGATTTCTTCTAAGACAAAATAATCAAAACACGTTAGTAAAAAAAGGCAACGATCAACATAATTGCACGGTTGTCTAGGCCTCACGGTGGGCGCCAAACTGTTTACTCATAAAACGGTACAGTTGAATTTATACGTGGTTTCTAGACAAGTGAATTAATTTGATCCTGAAATAACAACATAATTCAAGAAATATATAACGCTTAGCCTTGATAGGAAGATCAAATGACATAAATAAAGACTCTGGTAGTGAAGCATGTGGGCGCAATAGTAATAAGAACATAAAAATATGAAGATCAAATTGATTAGGGCTTTGAATAGATTGTAGTATTAGTTTGCCAGAAATTTCAATTTTTTACAATGATTACAGAGCTCACTATTTATAGCTACGTCTAGGAAAGAAGGTCCTAGGATCGTGTCCTTCTTTAATATCAATTATGAGGGTTATTGATGAAGATGAAGCGGTGAGCATAAATGTCAAATTCCTTGTAAGGGGCAACGTACTTAATGTTGTGGAATATTCTTCATTAAATGCTACTGGGCGGAGAGTATTTATTGTATCCTTATGAGTGTTATTCTTTCCGGTGACAGACGGGACCGTTACCTTCGATTTTGGACTATCCCCGTCTTAAGTTCCACGTGTCCCTCTTTTGGGTGGCCGCGTAACTTAACATATTTTATCCTATACACCTAGCATTAAGCTAAGGTATGACAAGGCTAACTTTTTTGTTAGCTAAGGTATTAGAGTGTTCATATAGGTTAAGGTGAAAGGTACCTTGGCCTACTTTTGGAGTGTTGGCTGATGCCACACTGTTGTAGCTGGTTGGGAGCTAATATATGAACACTTGAAGAAGAAAAAAAATTATGATAAAAAAATATTGTTCAAAATAAGCTTGGCTAAACAAAATGCCACCCCATGAAATGATGAGAATTTTATTTTATTATTGCATTGTGATAAAGGGGTCTAAAACTGCATTTTTCTCCATCTTTTTCTTTTTGGTCATGGTTTGACTAGTGTCATATAAATAATAAGTAGAGAATACCAACAAAATCCCCTTAATTAAGTAGGTAAAAAAAAAAAAGGAAACGTACGGATCAATAGTCTGGAATGTGAAGTTAAGTTTATGTCATCAGTGACTTACTTATGCCAAATATTAGATATCTAGTAACTTTCAAAGTAAATGAGGCATAAATAATGCAGTCTTACTCATAGTGTAGGTAAGATTACCAATAAAGATTCAACTAGAAGTGCCTTTTTTAAACTGTTAATTGAAAATTCCATGAGTTTTGAGGAGCAAAGAAATATGAAGAGAACTCATTTCATGTAAAGTCTTTTTTGCATTTTTGTCAATTACGTACTTTTAACGCTAAGGATCTTGTCAAAGAAAGGTAAATAATAAAGGCTTTCGATCCAAAGGGACACTTCAGCATTATCTCTTCTTTGCAATGCCTATATACTGCCTTACTGTGGAGACTTAAGAGGTCCCAAAATCCTCAACCATTTCATTTATAATCTCCACACATCTCTTCACAGTTACAATTTTTAAATACTTTGTTACGCATTTACTTTACAATATGCTGAACTGTTGATTAATTAGGAGGTGAAAATTCTCTATTTAACATAGAGCTTTATCTTTACATGATCACAAATGTAACGAAAATCGGGACTAATATAAACCGTAAAGAGTTATAAAATTAAATAACTAAATAATTAAAGTACAAAGGGTCTCCTCTTTACACTATAAAACTTATAAATGAAACTTCCCTCTCTTTTATCCTTCTTACTGGTATTACCGCGCAATGCGCGAATATATATTATATTATGATTTTGGTTATTTGAATTATATGTAAATTATATTAAAATTTAAACTTTTCAGATAAAAATTACATATAATCATTAGATATTAGTTAACACCCCAACCCCTTGATCTTAGTACTTGCATACATCATATGTGGCTAATTTTAAGGTTGCCACTTGGCTTAAGAAGATCACTCCTTCCTCTACTTTTAATAATATATAGAAGATTACTGCTATTACTTTACCTAATATATAATATTTCATATTTTCATGAGGCCTTCATTAATTTTCTTCTTTATTTGATATCATTATCCATTTATATCCTTTTGATATAATATAGATCAATGTACGCTTTTTTAATCTTGATATAAATATTTATATTATTTTAATTTAATGTTCAAAATTATTAAACTATTTAAATTATTAATAATATTTTTAAGTATTATATAGCAAATTTTCTATATTTTGAATTAGCTATTCAATTAACTTATGTGGCTTTTTTGGTTTTGCCATATGGCTGAATTGGCTATTAGTTAATAGTTAATTAATTAATACATTACATGTGGCTAATTTTAAAGTTGTCACATGGCTTAATGAGAGGGCTTCTTCCTCTCTTTTTAATAATATATAAATTTATCTAGTGAAACTTTAATTTTGTGGTTATAATTTGAGCGTTTTTATCATAATTTTAATCTAATCTCAAGTTCAAATTGTCTTTCCCTTCTATTTCTAATATTAAATATTTTTAAATTTTTAATTATTGCTATTAAATTACCTAATATATATAATATTTCTTATTTTCATGTGGCCGTCATTAACTTTCGTCTTTATTTAATATTGTTTACCTTGAAATACGAATAACAATTAAACTTGTAATGTGGGTATAAGGATACGTGGTCTAACTCAATGCCAATTAATAAATAGCTAAATAAATAAAGGAATTAAATGATTGTAATAGATCAAACTAGTGTCGTTTGCAAGTTATTGACCTCGGCTTGGAATAGTGTCGAGATTGAACGTTATGAACCGCGAGAATAACAAGAACAGTAGAGAGTTAAGAGCGAGTAAAAGAGCAAAATGTTTATATTTCTCAGTGAATGCGTAAGTGATTCATCTCCCTTACAAATGAACAGGATTCCTCTTTATATAGTAGAGGAATCCTAAATAAGGTATAACTCTAATTTCGAAAGTCAAATACATGATTGATATCAATAACCGCTAATGGTCCTGCCAATTCTGAGATTCTCGCCGAGATTGGTTGTCGATTGCGGATATCTCGTGATTCCGTTACTTCGGTGTCGATTTAGCCTGATCTCGATCCCTCAGTCTTCGTGTTCTTTGAGCCCGAACTTGCTTCGATACTGGATCAATCTCGAGACATACCTCGGGCCCGTAAAATCGGGTGTGGTCGTTTTAAATGTATATTGCTTAGAATGAAATGAAAAGATACGATTTGAACCTCGATTTCCCAATACCCCGATCATGATGTCATCTTCATGATGTAAGCGATGGATGTGATCGACCGTCGGTTCGGTTCCCAAAAAACCATTAATGCACGTCAGGTGTCGGTCGGCCAGTAGTGATACCGAACCGTCGTCTTAAACCTATAAAAACCACCTTTTTAGTTGATTCAAACTTTACTTTGCTTTGATCATAAACTCTTGAGTTTCCAATCCTTCTAATCTTTCTCTCATCGCCGCCCATTGTACCACCATTCTTTTCACCAGAGCCACCAGTTTTACACCTTCTTTCTACTCATTTCACATACATAAATGGAGAAAACCTCTAAAATAGTGCCGCAAAAGGAAAAAGTTCCATCTTCCTCCTCCCCGCCGGCCGGCTATAAAATGTCGGTAAAACCGGCCCTTCATGAATATGTTCCTAGCCAATATGTCCTTAAGATAAATTTTAAAGTTGACAAACCTTCATCGATGTCGGGCCGATACGAACATGTGTCGATGTACATGTGTTCTATTACCAAGGGCCATGTCGATGCCATGAAGGAGGACTACAAATGGGGTCCATAGGTGGTGGTGCGTATTCCTACACCCGAAGAGAGCACCACCACGCATGTGAAGGGGTTCTTAAGTGTTTACACTTACCCCTTCACATTGGTCCCCGTCGACCCTGTGATTTTCGACTTCTGCAGGAGGTACGAGTTTACCTTTAGTCAGCTCCATCCCTCGCTTTGGCGTATAGTGTCATGTTATGTTTCTACTCCAACGAGGCCGGGGGTTGGAGTTCACTCCGGACCATCTTATTCGATTATACAGGCCTCGATTCTATCGAGGGCTAATTAGACTCAACTGCCGAGCAACAAAGGCCCTATTCTCGAACATCAACGAGGATAAAGATCGAGGCTGGATGAGCCGATTCATACAGGTGAGGACCTGTGACATAATACCAAAGTAAAAAATGTCGTTCCCTGAGGAGTGGAAAGACAAACGTAAATGAAGTTTTGTTCTTTGATTCTGTGTTTCTGTTGATTGTGCCTAACATTTCTTTTTAATCATGCAGCTGCCCCTTGGATGCCTGAGGCGGTGCCCGATTTTGAAGACTGGATCCACAACGTCGCCTCCGCTTCGACTTGTGCTGAACGAGTGGGGGGGATTTGTCCAAAGGCAGGTGAGAGGCCGAGAACCATGGTAAGTGTCTCTTCTCACATATTCCGAAGTAAATACACGTTTTCTCCATTACTAATCTTCTTTTTATGTAGGCCTGACCAAAGATGCCATTCTGAGGCCTTCGAGTGAAGGTGGCATAGCTAAGTCCCCGGCTCTGAGGCCGGAAAGGTATAAGAAGAGAAAAGATCCTTCGCAATCCGAGGTTTCTAAACCCAAACCTCGAAGGATGAGGAGAAATACAGTCGGCCTCTCGGCGGATGCGGTCCAAAAGTTGAGGGACCGGTATGAGGAAGAAGAAGAAGAAGACACCTCGGTGTTGATAGTTCGCCCTAGAAAGGCTACTGAGATCGCTTCGCATTCCGAGCTTCCACCTGCTATAACCGAGCCCCACATCGAGGAGGCTTCAAAGAAGAATTCGGGGGTGAACCCCAGGTCTCCTGAGGTCGATATGGTTTCTCGATTATCAACTTCTACACCGGGCGGGGCCGATTCTGAAATTAGGAAGATCAGATAGAGCACCCTGAGCAAATGAAAATAAGTCAATTGCCTTCAATGTCGGTCTTCTCTAAAGAGGCAATAAGGGATGCTCAAAGGCGTAAGACCCCCGAGATTGGCGAAGACTCTAGCGTTATCGATCCTTTCCGGGATTGCTTTGTGGGGGGTTGATGATGCCCCTGATATCACTGATGCTTTGATTCTCATGGCGGAATCCCAGCGACTTTTTTCCAAGGTAAGTGCCAGTTGCTTTTTGGTTATTCCTCTTCTCCTTTTTCCCAAGGTTATTCTCTCATAAATCTAACTTATTTTTTTCTTCTTCGTATAGGCCTCTGCCAAATTTCGAACTGGCCTTAGTCAGTGTGAAGCCGATCTTCAAAGGGTATCGAAAGATAGGAATGCTCTGAATATTCTTTGTGTCCAAAAGGACGAGGTCATAAAGGACCTTCAAGAGGACCTAGCCAAGGCTCATGAAGAAGAGGCCGAGTTAGACAAGCAGGTAACCACCCTTCTGATTCATTATGGACTCGACTCAACTATGGAATCTAACACTTCGATATCTCAGTTTCTGCAGAAGGTGGAGAAGATTGGGCTGCTTCAGGCAGAGGTCAATCAGGTCAAGACTGACTGTGATCGGTGGAAAGCTAGGATGAACCGCCTTGCTGCGGAAAAGGAGGAATCTTTGACCAAATTATCTTCGGTAGAGGCTCAACTCCAAGGCCTTAAAGAAAAACGTTCGGCTCGAGCCAAGAGGGTCGAAGAACTCAAAGTCGGGCTTACTGAGGCCAAGGCTGAGATTGAAAAAACCAAGGTTAGGGCGGACAAGTCCATATCCATGTATCGTGCTGATGCCGTAGCTGTCCATAATCAGCTGAGGGAGGCTTCCAACCGGGAGCAGTGGTGTAGTGACTTGGCGAAGTTCCAATCCCGAAGGGAAACCCTCGAGTAAATTCATGCTCTTGGTTACCTCTCCGAGGAAATTTCTCGGGCCAAAGAGCTTGAGACTGAAGCCAGGCCACTCGCCTCTTCCGATGATGATGATAATGAAGCAGAGGGCAGTCGAGGGAGGTCCGAAAGTGGAGAAGATGGATATGAGGCTACTGAAGAAGATTCCCCTGTGGAAGCTGCTCGGGAGGAAACCGGTCTTGAGGGGACTAGCCTCGGTCGTAGTTAGCTTACAACTTCTTTTCTTTTTTCCTTTGTAAGGCTTTAACCGGCCCCTTGTACATGTTTTTTGGTATAATAGAAAATATCCTTTTGATGCCTTCATAAATTTCTCTTTCATGTTGTTGGCCCAAGAAAGGAAATAGTTTTGAAGATTGACAAAGTAACACCGAGATGAACCAGGTCCATCACAGGTGACATAGACCAGCAGAGTTAAAAGCACATGAGATGCACATGCAGGAGATAAATGTATTCTAATTAAATTGATATATCTTCTAATCGAAAATATTGCAAAAATGAAACTGGAGAAGGACTCCTTATTCAATAAGAACAGAATCAAAGATAAGGAAGGATTTAGGAGTTGATTTTGTCCAGAACTCTTTCACCATGGAAGAGTTGGATTAGGATTCTAGTTAATTCCTTATATATTAACTCCTATAAATTGCAGATTGTTCTTATGATATGTAGATGCACAAAAGCAGAAATTTATCAAGAATTGAGAGAAAAAATTCGTGAAGAAATTTTGCAAGCAGTTCGAGCCAAATTGGAGAGTGCAAATCTGAAGCTACATACCAGCTAAAAGAACCAGTTTCATCTGTTTATCATTGAGTCTAATTGGTTGTACTAGGCGATTTAATATTGTATCTTTTCAGCTTTCATAGAAGCAATTGTAATAGGTACACCTTTGTTCAAGTTAGAGTTAACTTGAAGCTGGTAGAAATTAGCTAGAGGTTAGTTACTACATAGAGTTAGAGTTAATCCTAGGATTACAAAAGAGTTTATTTTGTAAGTTCGTTTGGCTCAAAGTTTTAGTGAAGAGTTTGAGAAAATCCTACTGAGGTGTAGGTCGTGGTTTTTTCACCTTTTGAGCCAGGTGTTTTCCACGTAAAAATCTCTGTGTTTTTACTTTACTGCTTTTATTATTCCACAAATAGCAGTAGTTGGAACACCAAGAAGAACCAGGTTCTTCAAGTAAGACAGCACTCGAAAATTGGGTACCACACAATTAACTATATTCTTGTGTGGTATTAACGTCTAAAACATCAATTGGTATCAGAGCGGGTTATCCTTGAAGAGGCTAACACCTTAGGAAAAGATCAAGATGAGTGCACCACCTGGGAATTGGGAAGTACAATCAACTGTTAGGCCTCCACTCTTCAATGGCCAGTACTACTCCTGGTGGAAGAATAGGATGAAGGATCACTTAATTGTAGAAGACTATGAACTATGGGACATAGTCACTGACGGTCCTTTATCCACCATGAAGAAGACTCCTGAAGGAGTAGATGTGCCAAAGAATAGAGCTGACTGCACTGCTGAGGATTTGAGAAAGTGGGAGAAATATGCTAAGTCCAAGAAGTGTCTTGTGTGTGGACTCGGTCCAGACGAGTATAGCAGAATTCAAAGTTATGCCAATGTCAAAGAAATTTGGGACACTTTGCAAGTGGCTCATGAAGGAACACCTCAAGTGAAGAGGTCAAGAGGAACTCTACTATATTCTGAATATGAGAATTTCACCATGAAGGAAGGAGAGACCATCCAAGAGATGTATACAAGGTTCACTACACTGACCAATGAACTCAAGTCTCTTGGAAGGGTCATTCTTGAAGAAGACAAGGTTGAGAAAATTCTGACAAGGGTCTTGCTAGTCTCTTGGGAAAGCAAAATTACAGCCATTCAGGAATCTAAGAACATTGCAACTCTTAAGTTGGATGAGCTGATTGGAAATCTCACTGCCTATGAACTTAGAAGGCAGACTATGAAGATGGATGGTCCCAAGAAGGAAAGGAGTTTGGCATTCAGAATCACTGAAGAAGCTGGCCTGGAGGTGGATGAAATGACCATGAACATAAAGGACTTCAATAAGTACCCAATGAGAGCAAAGGTTCCTTCAAGAAGTGGAAGCTACAACAAACCAAGGGTTCCTAAAAAACAAACCAATGAGGGGTGTTACAAGTGTGGCAAGACTGATCACCACATCAAAAACTGCCCTCAATGGGAAATTGAATGGAAGAAAGAAAAATCTGAACGAAGGAACAGGAAGAAGGAACAGGTTCAACCCAAGAAAAACAGAACATCAACAAAGGAAATGGTTGCTGCTTGGGGTGAAATTTCAGATGATGAAGATGGATATGAACAAGCACTTATGGCAACTGGAGAATCCGATGAGGAATCTGAGGTAAGTATAATTCATCTCAAAGACAAGATTAAATTTTTGTCTAAAGAAAGGCTATCTGAGTTACTCCTGGATTTCATTGATGAATTTGAGGATCTAAATAATGAAAAGAAACAACTGTCTAAGGAGTGTGTGATTTTGAAAACTAAGTGCAAAAATCTAGAATTTAGGGCTAGAGAAAGTGATAGTAAAAATGCTGAGTTAAAGAACCAGGTTCATGAACTTGACACCATTGTCCTAGAGCTAAGATCTAAAAATCTAAACTGAAATTAGGAACAGGTAAAAACAAAGTTGATCACACACAACTCACATTAGAAGAAAACCTAGGAAAAATGAAAGACGAGTTGTACAAAAGAGATGAGAGGATAAGAGTCCTTAAGGAGGATCTAAGCAAGGTCAAGCATGAACTAGATAGAATTAGAAAACGGAACAGGTCCTCTGATGCTTTGACATGGCTACAATAACATCATAGTAGAAATAGAAGAGGACTTGGCTTTGGGAATCCTCTATCTAAGTGAGATCCTAAAAGCAAGTACCTCACTCTTCCTGAGAACAAGATTTGTACTCCTTGTGGTAAGACTGGTCACTTTAAAAGGGAATGTAATGCAAAAGAAAAGGCCAGTCAAAAGAACAAAAGTTTTGTTCGAGGGAAGAATTGGCTACCAAGTTGGGCTAAAGAGAATTTAATTCATCCTTTTGCTTATAGAAAGGGACCCAAACTAGTTTGAGTTCCTAAGACTAACCCCTGATTTTATTTTGTAGATTCAAGTGAAAGGTAGTAGCCAAATATGGTACATGAATAGTGGCTGCCCAAAACACATGACTGGAAACAAGGACTAGTTCCTTTCACTTGAGGACCTCAAAGGAGAAAATGTCTCCTTTGGAAATGGAAAGAAAGGTGAAATCACTAGGTTGGTAATGAACAAGATGATGAAAAAATTGGGCTAGTCAGAAACTCAGTCCAAACTAAAGCTACACTGGAGGAAGGAACAGGTGGTGGAACATGTTCATCCATCCCATGCAACATGACGGCGGAAATAGAACAAAATAATCCCCAAACTTTGTTGGAACCTGTACTTGAACCTGTTCCACAACAACAAAGAAATGAATGAACATCAAGGAGTAACTAGTTGGTAGTGAAACCATGTAGATATCTTTACAAAAGCCCTGAGTAGAGAGCATTTTAAAAGGAACAGGTTACTATTAGGGATGATCAAGATCACTTAATTGAACCAGTTTAGAATGTAAATACATTAAAAATTAAAAACAAAGAAAAAATTTGGCTAGAAAAGTCTGAAACGGGTGTAAATAATCAGATTAACAATTGCTCAGTCTCATACTGTAAAAAGTATACTCTTATGCCATGTTTTGATATGACTCACTGATCACCAATGAAATTTTTTCTATCTTTGCAAAATTGAGGCTTGATCAAGAGGATTCAGAAATGATGAACCTGGTTCATCGTGCTGGTTCATATGAAAGGCGAGGTATGTGTTCTACACTCTGCACACTTTGAAATACTAATAATTAAATCATGAGCAGAACTCTGCCCAAACTCAAAATCTTTTCAAAGCATATCCATTTGACTTTGAACCAGTTCTGTTTCAACAAAAATCCTCACCAAATTAAAATACCTAGATTCTAGGGAAGCCTTAACCGTCAATTCAAAACTAAAAGTTCATTCAAGACATCCCCTCCCTTACAAAATGCATTCCCAAATTTTTGATGACTCAGGTAACATCTGTCCAAGTCCTTCTTCTGAGGTCATCTCTGATGTTGCTGAAAAACTTAGAAAATAGGTTCATATTGGTTGTGTATGTAATAGATGTGGAGTTTCCAGAAACAATAATAATATGTGGTAAAAATTAAATTAAAAAAATGAGAGTGAGGGAGTACGGAGTAATGAGAAAGGGAAAAGGGAAAGAAGTGGTTGATTCTTCACCCACCTCTGAATCTGTTAGAATGGCTATTTGTGGTGCTGAGCCGGAAAAGGAGGATGAAAGTAGAAAGAACGCAAGGGGAAGTGAATCAGGAGAAAAAGCTGAAGGGTTAGTAAATTTAGGAAAGCACACAGATGAACCTGGTTCATCTACTGAGGAAACCCTGGCGGATCTGCTGAAAATGTTAGGCGATAATTACAATCCAAAGAANGGAAAATGACGAAGAAAGTAGCAAGAACGCAGGGGGAAGTGAATCAGGAGAAGCCGTTGAGGGCTTAGTAAATTTAGGAAAGCACACAGATGAACCTGGTTCATCTACTGAGGAAACCCTGGCGGATCTGCTGAAAATGTTAGGCGATAATTACAATCCAAAGAAGAAAAGAACTCCTAAAGCTCAAAAGTCTGGAACAACAAAAGAAAGTAAGAAAAGAAAAGTTGCTCCTTCTGAGACTTCTAAGATTTCTCTTCCAAGAGGAAGAACTACAAGGAGCAAGGTAAAGCAAAGTGAGGACGAGTTGAAGAGAGCTTTAGAGGAGAGTAAGAAGAAAAGAGTGGAAAAAGGGAAAGAAAAGGTTGTTGAGCCTATTGAGGCTGTTGAAGTGGATGAGACGGACCTGGTCCATCAAGGTGAAAAAGTGGCAGAATTAGAGGTTCAGGCCCCTAAGCCCAATAAAGTCAAGACTTCCTCAAAGAAGTCTTCATATGTTTCTAAGTCTGCTGAACCATCTATCTCGGCTAAATGAACCAGGTCTACAGTTCTTCCAAGACTTAATTTCCTAGCCTGCCTAGAACTTTCAGTAACCCAGATTCAGAATTTTTTTGTTGCTCATGTTTTAACTGTTTTTGTTTTATTTTGTGGATTGTGGCAGAATCATATTCGCTCTATCAATGAAATCTGATGCTTTTTGCTCTGATTCAGTATCTCTATTTTTTGATAGTTTGAATTCTTAGTTTATTATTGATGATTAATCCATGATTGCATATGCAGTTGCCCAAATGGCCATGAGTAAGTGTTAAAAATCTGGGATTCATATAATTTTTTTGCAACTTTTCGATGATGTCAAAAGGGGAAGATAGGTTGTGCTCTGAACATGTGATATTTATAACCTAATGAACTTGGTTCTTTGTGATAAATGCTTAATACTCTAATATGTGGCACTGTTGGACTAAGCTAAAACAGGCCTGAAGCACAAAGTTTGTCATTATCAAAAAGGGAGAATTTGTTGGACCAAGAAAGGAAATAGTTTTGAAGATTGACACAGTAACTCCGAGATGAAACAGGTCCATCACAGGTGACATAGACCAGCAGAGTTAAAGGCACATGAGATGCACATGCAGGAGATAAATGTATTCTGAATAAATTGAGATATCTTCTGATCGAAAAGATTGCAAAAACGAAATTGGAGAAGGACTCCTTATTCAATAAGAACAAAATCAAAGATAAGGAAGGATTTAGGAGTTGAGTTTGACTAGAACTCTTTCACCATGGAAGAGTTGGATTAGGATTCTTGTTAATTACTTATCTACTAACTCCTATAAATTGCAGATTGTTCTTATGATATGTAGATGCACAAAAGCAGAAATTTATCAAGAGTTGAGAGCGAAAATTCGTGAAGAAATTTTGCAAGCAGTTTGAGCCAAATTGGAGAGTGTGAATCTGAAGCTACATACCAGCTAGAAGAACCAGTTTCATCGGTTTACCATTGAGTGTAGTTGGTTGTAGTAGGCGATTTAATATTGTATCTTTTCAGCTTACATAGAAGCAATCGTAATAGGTACACCTTTGTTCAAGTTAGAGTTAACTTGAAGCTGGTAGAAATTAGCTAGAGGCTAGTTACTACATAGGGTTAGAGTTAATCCTAGGATTAAAAAAGAGTTTATTTTGTAAGTCCGTTTGGCTCAGAGTTTTAGTGAAGACTTTGAGAAAATCCTACTAAGGTGTAGGTCGTGGTTTTTTCAGCCAGGTGTTTTCCACATAAAAATCTCTGTGTTTTTACTTTACTGCTTTTATTATTCCGCAAACAGCAGTAGTTGGAACACCAAGAAGAACCAGGTTCTTCAAGTAAGACAGCACTCAAAAATTGGGTACCACACAATTAACTATATTCTTGTGTGGTATTGACGTCGAAAATATCACATGCCTTTGTATGTTTATTTGCTTTTCTTGAAAATTCTTATTGATTTAGTTCAACTCGTGATCTAAATAAAACCTTAAGATTTTCATTTTTACAAGGGCAAGTCCCCGAGTTTGAAACTCGTTCGAGACCTTATCTCGGGGGTGTCTCGATCGAATTGTTCGACGAGTTATCTTTAATAACCAAGTCCGAATGAATCTTGAGTTTTAGGATAAATTGAACCCTTAGGTTTTCATCAAATGGTTGTTAAGTATTTTGAGCTCATACCGTTCAGATGAATCTTTGAGTTGTAGTTAACATTTGTTTGAGCTCGGAATAATTGAACCCTTGGGTTCAAATCGAGTGAGAGCGAGGTCTCGAACTCTAACTGCATTGGCCCTTAGGCTTATTAGATCATCCCTTAGGCTCTTTATATTGGCTCTTAGGCTCTTTAGATCGGCCTTTAGGCTCTTTAAGTTGGTCCAATTCGGCCTCTGAGAATGGCTATCATTTTTTCCTTTTCGGCTAAAAGACTTAGTGAAAATTTCTTTATGCCTTAGCATGTATTTTTTTTGTACCCATTGGGTTTTTCGAAGGCCCAATGATTGGAACCCTATTTATTTTAACTCGTTTATGTTAAGATAATTTGATACAAGGCTGATATTATCGAAGCCTTTAAATTATTTGAGGGCTGATTTTATCGAAGCCCTTTTTTTATTTGCTTTGCCGATGGTAGCCTTATTTAACCAGTTTTTCAAAGTATTGGAAGGTATTTAGTTTATGGCGGAAGTAGGACGTCTCTGATCCGCATTATTTCGGCCGTAGCCTTTTATGTAACCGTAGTCTTTAATGTGGTTGTAGCCTTCGAGTATGTCTCTTGGACTTATTTCTTGATAACATTTCGAGCCTTTTTAAAATGTTAGTCCCCGACTGTGGTGGCCTTGTCCTATATATAGAGGGATGCATCTTTGAGGTCTTATGATTTTGAACTTAGATAGCTCGAGTATTCAGTCCCCGAATGTTTGAGGTATGCTTGTACTTGGACCTTGAGCCATTTTTCACAAGTGTTAGTTTTGCACAATAGATCAGAATCGTAAGTACATGACTCGTATAATAGAAATTCTACTTCAAAAATGAAATGTTCGAGAAAAGAGAGTGCTTCTTTGTATTATGCATACACGCGTACATGTTTTGTTGTCGGGACTTCGGTTAATCTATATGGACACGGTTCATTCGACTGTTTGGCCCATTACAAAATTCTTCCTATCGAGACCCATTAATAAATAACATCCGAGTTTGATGCCCCCCAGTATTCGAGGTTTATTGCAGAGAAGCCTTGGATACTGTTGAATTATCCTCAGGTAGCACATATGCCATGCCCCAAACCTGGGGAGGCGTGGTTGGCACCCGGTGCCGTAGTGTCTCGAGCGAACCACTCTGTAACTCATTCATTCCTTTTGTAACTATCATGGGCCAACATGGCCACAACTCGTAGTATACAATTGTAAGTGGGCAAATGTTATATTAGTGAACCATCGTTCTTAAAACATGAACATATGGGTCGTCAAGGCCTCTGACATACTATACAATCTGAATCTATGTCTACAAAGCCTCTAAGATTATGTAACATAAAATAGGACAGGGCACCGGCTTACCCATACGTCTATAGCAAAACTCTGACACAATTACTCATAGACTCGGCTGCACTCCGAATGAGGTGGAGTCTTACCGATCCTTCGCTGCATGCAAACCTCGTCTTCTATAAAGCTCGTCAATCTGATTATCTATACCTGCAGACATGAATGCAACGTCCCCAACAAAAGAACGTCAGTACTGTCACGACCCAATTTACCCTCCGAAAGGTATCATGATGGCACCTAGTCTCTATGACTAGGTAAGCATAAAATTTGTGGAAATGACAGAATCAATAAAAATAAAGACAGGAAAGATCTCAAGTAGATATAACGTAGCTGCTCAGCATATACATTTTTACTTACCAAAACCCGGAATGTCACCATAGTCACAAGCTCTGTACTAAATTGTAGCTCTATACAATGAAACAGTGGAGAAGATATACAAGTCTTATGTGCCTATACTAGAGTAGAAGGGGACTCGTGGGATTCTGCGGACGCGGCAGAATTACCTCGCGGTCTCCTGGCTGCTGTTAGATGACTCCTCCCCACGATACTGGGTGCTGGTACCTGGATCTGCACATGGGGAAAACATGCGCACGAAAGGGCGTGAGTACTCTACATTCGGTACTCCGTAAGTGCCAAGCCTAACCCCAGTCAAGTAGTGACGAGGTCAGGTTGAGGCCCTACTGAGTTTGTAAAACAAGTCAATGTACAATTTTAGAACAGTGAAAAATAGACAAACAATGATAAACAGGATTAACGAAAACAGAAAGATTTAATAACATAAAGAGAGCCCTCGGCTCAGCATAGCATATATCTCAACAGTAAATGTGCAATGCAGTACACGGGGAAAGCTCCCGGATCTCAGTCCGTAGTCCCAATTTAAATGTGCTATGCAGTACAAGGGGAAAGCTCCCGGATCTCTGTCTGTAGTCCCAATTTAAATATGCATCTCAATACAGGGGGAAATCTCCCGGATCTCGGTCCATAGTCCCAATTTAAATATGAATGCAGTATAGGGGAAAGCTCCCGGATCTCGGTCTGTAATCCCAATTTAAATATGCAAAGCAGAAGTATGTCAATTACGGCTTAAGTAAACAATCCAGGAAAAGCAACAGATAAGGATAGAGTAAAACTACCTAAGCATGATGTGACTAGTAGCAAATAAGAGGAATTCAAGTCAGAACAGGTAGGCATGCTTACTCTTAGTCTATCTACTCAATAAGATAGGAAACAGTAATATATGAATGAAAATGAGCGATTTCATGGGAGTAAAATAGGATTTTAGCAACAATGACCCGTATATGCACTCTTCACCTCGCGTACACAGTGTGCACATAACAAAAATCAGTACAAAATGCCTAAGGGAAAGTCCCCAACACAGAATTAGGCAAGCCACTTACCTGGACTACGCTAATCAACTCAATACCAAGCTTTTGCCACGAGTATTGGACTCCGGGTGGCCCAAATATTTTCAAATCGATTGCATGGTGTAATACCACTTCAAGGGAACAAAATAGCTAATTATTATAAGCTAATACGCGAATTTAGGAAATTCGCCCAAAAAGTCCCCGGGGCCCACATCTCGGAATCAGGTAAAATTTATATTTTTCGGACACCCATTCACTCATGAGTCTAACCATATAAGAATCTCCCAAATCGGAGGTCAAATACCCAATCAAAACTCAATAATTCGGTCTATGAAGTTCATCCCATTTTTCCCATAATTTTCGAAATTAAAGGTTGGATTTAAGATTGGAATCATGGAAATTGATCTATAATGGATAGAAATCACTTACCCAAGTTACCCAGGTGCAAAAATCTTCAAAAATTGCCCTTCTCGAGCTCTCAAATTCGAAAATATGGAAAATAGCATAAACCCTCGGATTTGGGGTTTTAATATTCTGGCCAGGCATTTGCCTTATGCGATCGCGTACAATGAGTCGCGATCGCGGAGAGTAATGAAACACGCGCCTGTAATTCCTTCATCGCGATCGCGATTAAAGGTCTGCGATTGCGGACCTTCTGACCCTACAGCAATACGATCGCGGTGGAGGCCACGCGACCGCATAGAGCAAACACTGCACCTCCCTCAGCCTTAGGATACCTTGCGCGATCGTGATCCTGGACGTGCGATCGCGGAGACTAACTAACCAGAACAATGCTATCACGACTGGACTTGTGCGATTGCGAAGCACAATCTCTGACCACCTCAACCTAACACTACGCGATTACAGACTTATTCACGCGATCGCAGAGAACACTCAACTGCTGCTGTAAAACCAGCAAAACCAGCAAAGGCTTGGCCAAAAACATGCCCGTTTGGGCACCCGAAAGACACCCGAGGCCCCCGGGACCTCAACCAACCCTAATACCTCATTCAAACTTGGTTGAGCCTTAAAAACACATCTCATAACATCAAAATCATCAATTATGCATAGATTCAAGCCTTAAAACTTAGGAAATTTTTAGAATTCACATCTGACGCTGAAACACGTCTAAACTCATCCAAATAACCTCAAATTTTGCACACAGGTCATAAACGAAATTACGGACCTGCTGTCACTTTTGGAAGTCCATTCCGAGTCTGATATCCAAATCTCACCTATCGATCGAAATCGCCGAAATTCTAACTTTCGCCAATTCAAGCCTAAATCCACAACCGACCTCGAAAACACATTCTGAGCCTGCCCCTAACCCGGAAAACACCCAACGGAGCTAACGGAGTCGACGGAATTCTATTCCGGATCCGTCTTCACACAACTCTAGCTACGGTCAGATTTCTAAAGCTAAATTCCACATTTATGGACTATGAGTCCAAAATCACCCCGGATTTCAACACTCAACGCTCCGACAAGTTCCACAACATAAATAGACATGGGAGAAGTGGTATATAGAGGATAGGGGCGCAAATTCTTAAAAAGACCGTCCGGGTCGTTACAAGTACAAATATTGTACTGAGTATGTAAGGCAATATACTGAAAGTTGAAGCTGAACTGGTAATATAATAACTGAATGTAACTGGAAGTCAAATATCATATGAAGTATGCTAACCTACTGATACTGACTCAACTCTCTCAATATAGTATGTAAAATAGTTGTCCAGCCCTATAAGGCTCGGTATATATATAACTGCTCTGTCGTAGTAGGCTCGCTCATAGGCGCTCGGCCATACTAGGCTCTGTATCTCGACCAACTGGGCTCGCTCATAGACGCTCGGCCACAGTAGGCTCAGTATATAACTTACCATCTGACCAGAGGTTTCCCAATAGGGGCCTACCCATTGATTATAGCTCGATGGTAATAAAAATACGGTAATACTGTACATATATACTCTCTGCTCTCTTAGAAGAAGAAAATACTCAATTGAATATGAAGTCCCGATAAAGAAAATATTGTAACTTGCGAGACTAGAAAAATATATGTAAATTTAGGAATATGAATTTTTCTTTATGCCTCGTTATCAAACTTGTGTAATGACGAGATCATGCCAAAAAAAAGAAGAAGAAAAGGCTTAGCCTTACCATACCTGAGCCGGTTCTCTGGACAATCCTTCTAACACACGACAATTGCGACAAAAATCGTGATGGCAATATCAGAGTAGGGAAAAATTCGGTATCCAGATTCGTGTGCTTTCTACGGTCACATCCTAATCAATAGAAAATCCATACTTCCCCAGAATATACGCAGAGACAAATTTTACAGAGCTGAATATCCAAGTACATAACTAAATGAATCTTAATCATGCCATTCAAGTTAAAAAAATATTATCTCACGTATCCTCTATCGTCCAATCTATAACCAAGTTCAAAATACTCCTGATAAATATTGGGCCCAAGGTAAGTGTGCCAATAAAAATTAACCTTAACCCAAGTGAGTTATTTTTGCCAACAAGGAAACAATGCCACGATGAACAGAATAGAGCTCTATTAAATTCACAGCTGAAACTAAACACACCAGAAATCAACTTAGAGTGTATTTGAAACCAGAAGGGAGAAATTACTTCTGCTTCTACCGGAGGTAATGGAAGGTGAATCCAGCATATAGGTACACCCACTGCCTCAAACTACAATAAGATATATTACTACCCAATCTAGTTGAAGTTTACTAATATGAATCCTTCAAGTTCATTCTGCTACATCTGTACTCCTTTCATTAGCTACTCAATAATCTGTCCTTGGATTTTCTAAAATTAGGGATCCTCTAAATATCCCAATTATTTAAACAAGAAAAGAAGTATGACAAGGAACTATTTTTTTTTTTTAATAGAAAAATGAGATAAGGTGTATATATATCTCAAAAGGATGCCACCTCCTCCTTAATTATAAACATAGTTGGAAACTTGCTTCCATGTATTCCTAATCCCACGTGGATTGATGTACCTTAGTAATTATCCATGATTATTACTTAATTGTTTATCCATAAATTTCTAATTAATTTATTAACTTTTTACTTAAATCAATAATTAACCAATTTTTCACATAATTAAGAAGTATCTCAACTTATTTAAAATTTTACTTATTTTTAATACACTTTATACACCGTACTATTACGGTCATGTGGTACCATATAAAATAGACTCATACACTATTATCATCAAAATATCTATGTAAAAATATATATATTTTCCCAACTTATAATTTTCCTAATCTCATATAAAGAGTACAAATTTTCGTATGCTTAATTCTTAAAATGGTAAAAAAGATAACCTTATTTGCTTAAAAGAAAATAATTCATATCTTTGCAATAAAGAAAATCTCATAAACTTTTCTCATATTATGTGTATAATATAAAACATATTAGAAAGTAGTAAATTAATAACTATATTAAAATCATATTTTTTTCAAGTCCTTTTTTTTCTCCTAATAGGTAACTATTATAGTGCTACCAAATAAATATTTTTTATTGCAAAGTATTAAAGGAAATAATAGTTTTGTTCGTCAAATTAGTTAAATTGAATGGAGAGATTGGTTAATTATTCGAAATACGTGTTTGCTTATTTCTTTATTTTAGAGTTGATTTACTTAATCTTGGCAAAGCAAAATGATGAGGAACTATTAGCTGAAATTTTATGTTGAAGAAACTTATCATATGCCTTCAAAGTTCTCTGATTAATTTTAGTTAGAGTAATTCAATTGTTAATCTTGTTATACATTTTACTAAGCGGCCTCGATATGATGTGCTGATATTAATGAAAACACTATACTTTTGCTCAGAAAAAGAATAGAGAAAGTAATATTATTAATGTATAACTTGTAATATGAGTATATTGTACCTATTTTATCTTAACATAATGCTCCTTATAACCTCATTTAGGTAGGACCTTCCACGGGATGATCAATATTTATTTTGGTGATGTGGTTGGAATGTCCCGAGTTAAATAAAGACTGATACAATGTTATCCCACTATAATTGTCTAGTTAGTTGGCATAAAGGGTCTAAACTTATGGGGTGTAACAACATAATTGTTGCCTCGTTAAAAACCTTGCCGGAAAAATCCATTTGGGAAAAAAACCGGTCTAAGGGAAAAAGAGTGCAACGCGTACTTTAAAACCTGAGGTCTTGATTTCGTGGATCGAATTCCTGCAATGAGTTCGTTTCAAATATTTAAGTAAATGAAAAAGGAGAAATATATACCTTAGCAATAGTACCGCTTGAGGAGTGATATGTTCCACTTGTTCGACAATGGCTCGTCATTCATTGTTACGAGATTGTAAGATCCTTTCCCGACTATGCCGAGGATTTGATAGGGTCCTTCCCAGTTAGGACCTAGTTTCCCTTCATTAAGGTCTCGAGTATTGATGGTGAATTTTCTTAAGACTAAGTCCCCGACTTTGAAGTGTCGAAGATTGGTTCTTCTATTGTAATATTTCTCGATTCGTTGATTTTGTGCGGCCATTCGAACGAGTGTCATTTCTCGTCTTTCATCTAACAACTCGAGACAAACCTGGCGTTGGGTTCCCCAACTTCAACCGGTATCAAGGTTTCGGAGCCATATACTAAAGAAAACGGAGTTGCTCCGGTACTGGACTTCGATGTAGTCCGATATGCCCATAGAACCTCGGGCAATCTTTCTCTCCACTTCCCTTTGGCTTCGTTTAGCCTTTTCTTCAACTTTTGGATGATAGTCTTATTCGTTGATTTGGCATGTCCGTTCCCACTAGGGTGATACGGCATTGATAATATCCTCTTTATTTTATGGTCTTCGAGGAATTTCGTAACTTTACTACCGATGAATTATTTTCCATTATCACACACTATTTCCGTTGGTATCCCGAATCAGCATGTGATGTGATCCCATATGAAATCGATCACTTCCTTTTCCCTTAATTTTTCAAAGGCATGTGCTTCAACCCATTTAGAAAAATAGTGAGTCATAAATAATATGAACTTAGCTTTACCTGGGGCCGATGGAAAAGGGCCGACGATGTCCATTCCCCATTTCATGAATAGACATTGGGACAGGACCGAGTGAAGTTGCTCGTTGGTCTATTATATCATCGGTGCATACCTTTGACATTTATCGCACCTTCGAACGAACTCCTTAGAGTCTTTTTCCATGCTATCCCAATAATACTCTGCTCTGATGACCTTTCGAACTAGTGATTTGGCGCCAGAATGGTTTCCACAAATGCCTTAGTGTATTTCTCGTAGAACATAGTCGGTATCTCTCGGTCCTAAGCATACCGCCAATGGACCATCGAACATTCTTCTATATAATGTTCCGTCTTCATCTAATATGAATCGAGCGGCTTTAGTTCGTAAGGCCCTCAATTCGTTGGGATCCAATGGTAACTTCCCGTTCTTCAAATATTCGATGTATTTGTTTCTCCAGTCCCAGGTTAAGCTTGTAGAATTTATTTCAGCATGTCCTTCCTCAATTATGGATCTCGAGAGTTGGATGACAGTCCCCGAGTTGATCCCATCTTCGTCGACCGATGACCCTAGATTGGTAAGTGCATCGGCCTCGGTATTTTGTTCTCGAGGTACATGCTGTAGAGTCCATTCTTTGAAGTGGTGCAGGATCACCTGAAATTTGTCTAAGTACCTCTACATCGTGTCATCTCAAACTTCGAAGGTTCCGTTTACCTGGTTAACTACCAGTAGGAAGTCACATTTAGCTTCAATGACTTCCTCTCCCAAGCTTTTAGCTAGTTCGAGACCTACAATCATAGCCTCATATTCGACCTCGTTGTTAGTCAGTTTGGCAGTCTTAACCGATTGTCTAATAACATTGCTCGTATGCAATTTCAAAATAATACCGAGCCCGGACCCTTTCACATTCGAGGCACCGTCTGTGAAGAGGTTCCATACCCCCGATGATGTACCCCATTTCAGCAGAAGTTTCTTTTATACTTCGGGTATGAGGCACCGTATGTGAAGAGGGTCCATACCCCCGATGATGTACCCGATTTCAGCAGAAGTTCCTTTTCTACTTCGGGTATGAGGGTAGGTGAAAAGTCTGCCACGAAGTCTGCTAATATTTGTGACTTGATGGTTGTTCGGGGTTGATATTCGATATCGTACCCCCCAAGTTCGACGGCCCATTTGGCCAATCGGCCCGATAGCCCGGTGCTGGTGCAAAACATTTCGAAGTGGATAAGTGGTGATCACTAGGGGTGGGCGTTCGGTACTTCGGTTCGGTATTTAAGAATTTCGGTTCGGTATTTCGGT
>MDKI01120878.1:0-24384 GCA_005239505.1 Nicotiana paniculata
CCATAGCATCCGAAGCTGAGAAGTGGAGGACGAGGTGGATGCGAAGCATCCACCCCAGCATCAGTCCCTGAAGCTGAGTTGGATTAGGAATAGGAGAACTTTGACCTACGACTTTTGTACGCAATATATAAGCCAAAAACACCTCTTTTAGGTCATCTAACATATTGGGGAAGAGAAAAAAGCCACAACAAAGCTTGGAAACCACGGCATTCGTCTTGAGTTCTTATTTTTCCTTCTTTTATTGATTTTTATGCATTCTTGGGAATTATTTGATTATTGTATGAACATGAGTGGCTAAGAACCTTATTGTTCTAGGGTCATGGGTGATACATGAATGTTGATGTTTGAAGTTTAATTTGACGAAGTTGATTTTATCATATTGGGTTGTTTATTTAATTCTGCTTTTAATTATTTTACTGAGTAGCTAGCAGTGAAATACTATCTACGAATCTAGAGTTGAACTCGAAAGTGGGAATTCTAGATTGCATAAAGAATTAAATAGAGCAAGTTCTTGAACCAGGGCATCGGGGAACGGATTCGCAATTAGGATAGACATATACCTATTTGCCTTGCTTGGTTGAAATACAGGAATTGTAAATGCATTCTTGTTATTCTTAATTCCATAGACACATAGGCGTTAAGTTAACTTGAATAGGCGAGTAAGAACTCGACAGATTCTTATGAGTAATATCAACCCTGTCAATCAACAATCCAGAGAAATCAATTAGTTATTTTAAGCAAAGAATATAACATGATTATTAGCTAGCCCGTGACCCTGGAATATCTTCTCCTATTGATTGTTAGTCGAAATTATTATTTGTGTTGGTTGATTTCCTAGTTAATTCATTAATTGGTATTTTAGGTAGTAACTTAGTTAATTATATCTTTTGTGATAAATCTCTTGAATCGATAAGTTAATTGAATTGAATCAGTCAAAAGTTAATCATAAGTCTTCGTGGGAACGATACTCTACTCACTACTTTATTACTTGATAGACGCGTATACTTGCGTGAGTGTGTTTGGTCTCAACAATATCCCTGATATCGAGACCAAGGCCATAGTATCGAACTTATAAGACCTCTAAAAGGGCATACCCTTGATATGAAGGCTGAGGTCATCTTGCTCGGGGACTAATCGTAAGACCTCGATGAGGCAAAATCAAGCTTATAAGACCTCAACGGCAAGCATCAAAATTCAAACCACAAAAGCAGAGACAAACACAAGACGAAAGATCTCTTTATATAAATGATGGTACAAAGGTACATTTACAACACTCTCACAGGGAGCCTTTTACCGGAAAAAAAAAGACCTAGTCTATCGTTATTATCGGGGACTTCACCTTTTCCCCCTCGGGGATTTTTCCTTCATCAACCCCCTCAGAACTAGCATCTTCTCCAGCTCCTTCCTCCTCGTCTTCAACATCGGGTTCATCATCGGTAGAAAGGAGGAACTTGGCATTAATCTCGTCTGCCTTAGCCTGCTCTATCTCTTCTGATAGATCAAAGCCCCTATCATGAATCTCCTCGAGGGTCTCCCTCCGGGATCTACATAGGGCATACTCATTGCTTCCTCTCTCTCGATCGGA
The DNA here is from genome assembly GCA_005239505.1 of Nicotiana paniculata. Classification (NCBI taxonomy): domain Eukaryota; kingdom Viridiplantae; phylum Streptophyta; class Magnoliopsida; order Solanales; family Solanaceae; genus Nicotiana; species Nicotiana paniculata. Next base: position 1,586 of record MDKI01120878.1, read on the forward strand.
AGCCTCCTGCAACTTTATCTAAGTGCCAGTAGCATCTTTTAAGTAGACAACCGCCCTCTTATCAGCCTTTACTCGGACATCTTCAGCTTCGGCTCGAGCCTCTACGACTTCGGTCTTCATCTTCAAAAGATCTGTTTCAAGCTTAACAATCCTGCTAGTCTGGACCGAGTTGCTTTCTTGAGCACTACGGATTCGTATCTCGAGGGAGGAGACCTTAGCCAAAGCGTTCCTTTTGGCCGAAACATGAACATCTATATGTGCCTTTAACTCATTGCACTCAGAATTAACCTAGTTGACTTCGCCCCGAAGGCGTTCCAGCATTTTTGTCTTTCTCTGCAACTGAGATACCGCAATGTTAGTTTTCGAAGATGGCAGAAGAAACTTGTATTCCCTCAAAATAGAGGTTACCTATTTTCGAGGTTGCCTTCGTAATCATGACTTCGGTTCAACTCCGATTGAAGGTGTATCAGCTCTCTTGCCTTCTTATCACAAAGAAGCCTGAGAGATTTCTCCCCATTCAAGGCTTTACACAACTTAGAATCACAACGAAGCAGCTCAGACTTGAGCTTATCGAAGGCCTATGAGAAAGAAGGTTAAGTTAAAAATAAGAAAGTATGAAGTTGGAAAAGTTATAACGACTTCAAAACTCACCATAGAGCAGAGTCGCTGAGCTTCCTCGAAGGTCGATTTCGCATCTATCGGCTCGGTCTCATCGGCCCCGGTAGAGCAACCTGAGGTGCTCTGATTGGGCGAAGGCACACCAAAACTCATTTCCCTCTGGGTACTTCCCTACGTCCGAGAACCAACTGCCAAATCAGGTAATGAAGGACCTTCGCCCCTCCTCCCTTGTGGAATCTCTCCTTAGAGGCTAGGGGCCTCAATCCCACAGGCTCAACAGCCTTGGGAGGGCTCCTAGTTCGAGCCATCAATGTAGAATCATCCTCTCCAGGCACATTGATGTCCACGGAACGACCAATATATATGAGATCTTCGTCAACGGCAATGCCCTCCTCGCGCCCCTGGGCGGGTCCTGCTTTGCTATGAGAATCCTCGTCTTTCGAGGATCTTTTTCTTTTATTATCCTTCCTTCTCTCAGAATTCGAAAGCCCTTCCTCCTCCTCGAAAGGGGACGGTCTCACCTCAGAAAACTCACCAATGCCTACAACAAAGAAATTAGTGTACGTAAAGGAAAGTACTCCTCGAGAAGAGGATTACACAACACATACCATGATGTTTCTCTTCCCATCTACTTTCGATAAATCTCGCCACTTGCGTTCATCGTAGGTCGAGGAAGCTTCCAATTTGCGAGCCCAATCTGCAAGATCGGGAACCTCAGTTAGCATCCACGGGACTGTTGCGGAGAAGAAAAGGAAGCATTCTTACGGAGTCTGGCTCCACCTAGAGAAATAATGATAAAGTACGGCGTATTACTTACGTTTGAAATTCCATTTCTCAGGGAATGGCACGAACTCCGCAGGAATGATGCCAGCTATCCTTGCTCGAACAAACCAACTCATCCACCCTCGATCCATGTCCTCATCATCGCTGGTAATAAAGGTCTTGGTGGATCGGTGTCGTAGTGTAATGAGACCTCGGTAATGAAGAGGCCAATACAACCTCATGAGGTGACTAAGAGTAAACTCGAGCTCGGCCCTTTCAGCGAAAAATCTCATCATCAGCACGATCCGCCAGAAAGACGGATGGATCTGAGCCAAGGTAACTCGATACCTTTGACAAAACTCAAGCCTGAGTCGGTCAAGAGGACCCAATGTAAAAGGTCACGTGTACGCATTTAGAAACCCCTCTACGTGGGCCATAATATCCTCTTCCCCGGAGGGTATCTGTAGCATTACCTTCTCTCCCCATCCGCAGTCTCTCCTCACAGCCTCGAGGTATCTCTCTTCTATTGATCGAATGAACCTCGATGCATGTTCTTGATGGCCCGGAACGTTGAGAGGTTTCTCTATCGTGAAGTCTTTCATCAAGACAAAACAGTTCAAAGTTAGCTCGCCTAACGCCGGCGGTGTACCACCGGCCGGGGGGGAAGCAGAGGTGGGAATTCCCTCTTTCTGGTGAGCGGATTTGGGCATGGTAGCCATGATTCCTTCAAACAAGAAAGAGAATATGAAAACTCAGGTGAAAGCTTTGATCTGATGCGGCACTACAACCAACCCAAAAAAGGAACTCTATAGAGAAAGGTAGTTGCACAAAGTGGCAAAGACCTCAATGAAAGGAAAACAAGTATATATAAGAAGAGTGTTGACTATTCATTAACTTTGATAGCCAATCATCTCTGACAAATCAATTATGACTTTTGGAAAATGTACCGACGGGGTCACTTCGGTCACTTCATGGTCATGTCGTAGGAATGACGTCACCGCACAACGTTCCAGGGATCGAATAGTCTAATCGATTCCTTACCAACCCGACCTAGGGAAGGTATGCGATTGAAATCAGAACAACCCGATCTCAAGGGTCTCTGTTGCTTCAAGACCAGGATCGAAGGAGTTAAATTCAAGTTCGAAGCTTGACTTTTGTATGAACGCTAAAAGGCAAAACTTTGAAGACATTAAACAAGAAAATCCTTTGCATTCCAAAAAATTATTTACAAAAGTGCATTTACAAAACTCCCACGCGGAGCCCACATACAAAATAAGAAGGAGTAAAAAGAGCAAAGGTGGCCTAGTCTTCATCTTTGCTACTTCCTGAGCCACTTGCAGAGCCCTCATCCGAAGTGGTCGGAGCTGCTGACTCCTCTTCCAAGGCCTTCGCTTCTTCGATCTCGGCAGAGAAATCGAAACCCTTGTCGTGCACTTCCTCAAAGGCCTACCTTCGGGCTTCTAATCGAGCATGTGCAAGGGCACGAGTCGGCCTCTTCAGATATCTCCCTGGCTCGAGTATTTACTGCAGAAGCATCTTCCCGATACGAGAATATGAGTGCATCGGCTTTATACTTGGCCATGGTTAACGCGACAGCCGACTCAGCATGAAGCGCCCTAAATTTGTGAGCCTCATCTTTAGCGCCTTGAAGAAGACTCTGAGTTGAGGCCAGCTCCCCCCTAAGAGTATCCCTCTCTAAGGCCATGTTATCTTTGTGCCGCTTCAGCTCAAGAATCTCGGCATCTTTGGCTGCAATCTCTTCCCGAAGCTGCCCAGCTAGGGCATCCTTTCACTCAATCTGCAAGTGCCGAGTCAAGGTAATAAACACCAAGTTATGAAAACAAAGGGAAAGCTCACGAATGCCAAACTACCTGCTCGACGAAGTTGGTCCACTCTTAGAGCACTTTCTCCGAGCTCGCCCGAAGATTGTTCAACTCCTCCTCCCTTCGGGCGTATAGAGTTTTTAGCTCATTCGACTCCAAAGATGATCTTCTCAAACTCCTCCTCACAATGAGTCAGTTCATCTCGTAACTTAGAGAAGTCCTAATCGTACAGCAACGTGACCTATAGCACGAAGGAAAGAAGTTAGAAAAACAAGGAACAGAACTCAAGGCACAAAGGCTGTGTCAACAATCACCTGTTTTTTGGAGTTTCGCAGCCTCCTCGAGAACGCTGGGGCATCGAGATCAGCATCCTCTTCAACACCGGTAAAAAAATATCCAAATGCATCATTCTCTCCTTGGGATGACCCCGCATCGGGAGTCTCCCTGTTGTGGCGTCCCGTATTTTCCCTAGGGAAAACGAAGGGCCTGATTGAAGATCTCCTATGGCATCAACCTCTATTGGGTCTTCCTCTCGCCCTCAAAGAGTTTCAGAGCTTGGTCCTCCAAATTCGCCACCAAGTCCTCATCAGCACAAGTTGTATCTTGTTGAATGGTCGGCTCGGGGACTGCATCCAAACCCTTTTCGAGGGTCTTTTATCAATTCGAGGTGGGACCGCATCGGCCACCTCCTACTCGCCAGTCTTCTGCCCGGCAACCTTCGAAGCATCAGTGCTTCATTTTGTCCTAAGTACTAGTGGGCAGCCGTCATCCCCTTCGTCTTCAACATGAAGACTCTCAGCAGCTGCTGGAGTTGGGACCGTGGCATCGGCCCTAGGCTTTCGAGCCTTAGTTCTCTTTGGCTTCGGGGACTCCGCCAGCGTCTCCGTCTTTCTCTTTTTGTATTTGGCGGGTTTTTGGGTCTTCTCTTTGCCAGGAGGAGGCGGTCTCATTGAAACGGCTTCCCCGAGGCCTACACAAGCATAAAATATCAAATATACCGCCAAGAAATCTATTTACAAGGAATTTAGAAATGACAGTGGTGAGGGCGTACCATGATTTTTGGACTCCCATCGAGTCTTGGCCAAATCACGCCAAACGCGCTTGTCATATGAGGAGGTGAACTCTAAAACTTTAACCCAACCCGAAATGTCCTTGACCGCGCCTGGGAACCACACGGTGGCTACGCAACCAGAAGAGAATCAATTCAAAAAAGAAAGAAATTAGTTCAAAAGGGAAAAAGAGGACATCAGATGATAAAACATGCTCGGTGTAACGACACTTACGTCCCATGTTCCATTCCTCAGGGAATGGCATCTTCTCGGCAGGGATGAGGTTCAAAGTCTTGACTCGAACAAAGCGACTCATCCACCCCCGGTCTTTATCTTCGTCGATGCTGGCAAAAAATGCTTTGGTAGATCGACGTTGCAGTTTAAATAGGCCCCTCGATAGAGACGAGGGCTATACAATCTAAGATGATCAAGGGTGAAAGGTATCCCCTCGACCATGTTCGAGAAGTATCTAATCAAATAGACGATTCTCCAAAAATAGGGATAAATTTGACCAAGCGACACTCGACATTGTCGACAAAAATCGAGGATCACCGGGTCTATCGGTAGAGAAGAAGAATCTACAGGACCTAAGGTAAAGGGATACGTATATACGTTGAGGAAACCAGCTTTGTGTGTAGTAATATCCTCTTCCGATGAAGGGATATCTACTTGTACCGCCTCCCCCCAGTGGCAATCTATTTTCACCTTCCCTATGTCGGTTATTAGACTAATGTACCGAGACATGGGCTCACATCGGCCCAGTACCGAGGAAGATTTATCAATTTTGAAATCAGAGGACGTCTCGAAGGGCCCAGGAATACAGTCCTCAATATGGGGAGGTGCAGTTGTTGTGCTCTTAGATGAGCGCGAATAGAAAGGGGCTTTCTCTTTTTGAGGGACTGTCTTAGAAGTTTTTTCCATGGTTGTGATAAAATTTCGAAGTAAGTAGAGAGAGCTGATGCAGAGATGAACACAGAAAGAGGGTGAAAACAGAATGTTGTTGATGAAGATTAGAAGGTTTGAAGATGTTGTAAAAGTGTATAAGTCAAAGAATTGAAGTATTTATAGGAGTCATCTAAGCATGTTGAAGGATTTGAAAGGGCGACCAATGACGATTCGTGGGATTTTCGAGAACCGTATTGACGAGACCTCTGTACATCCTTTTCTGCCACATCATTTAATGATCTCACATGGCTGACGTCATAACGAGGATATCAAAGAGGCAAGAATTCAGGATCGTTTCTTATCATTCATTGTAAGAACGCAGGGACTATCTGTATACGGCCAAAATCCGGGAGTCCGATTTTAAGACCACTGTGACACTCCACGCCCGGCCTCGAGAAGCTCATAGTGGAATTTGAAGTTTGACCCCGAGGTACACCCCTCGAGGGAGCATATTGGAGGTTCACTGTGGTTAACCTCGGAGCAGTACGAATCGATGATCGTCATGGAAAGGCGAAAAATTCCCAAGGACACGTGGTTAGAGCTGACAAAGTGTGCAAGAATAGTACAAGTCCGTACTAAGCCACTATACGGCTGTACCAGTAGTTTTTCCTTGTCATAATTCGGCATGTACTATGTTGGGTTTCCCCCTCCTATATAAAGGGGACCCCTGTCATTTTGTAACATATAATACATTCAATGCAATAGAACATTCTCTGCTCATTTTTGTGTTCAACATTATCTCTAAGATTTATTGCTCCTTACTTAGTGTTCTTCATTTATTGTTCTTCATTATTGCTCATCATTAGCCGTTAAAGGCTATCCCGAGGCCCCCAATATCATTGTATCTTCATCGATTGCTCATACTAACTACCCTAGCTAGACCTCGAGGCCCCCATGTTCCAGCCAGTTCGAGCCCCAGTCATGCGATAACTTTGATTTGCTTATCTCATTTTCTTTACTTCCACTTATTACTTCTGATAATCAATTAGTGTTAGAATAGATCACATATTTTTTTAGAACCATAAATCAAATATAATTGTTAATATCATTTTCAAGGTAAACAAATCCTTGGTGCGTTAAGAATCAGAACCTTGTGCTATCACAGAGTTGGTTGTTACTATCACGTTATTTAACCATGTTTAATGCTACTCTAGTTCAGTTAATTGTTGTTCTGGTAAAACTTGATCCTATATTATTCGACTATATTTCCTTAATCAAAAGCATAGATTGTCTACAAGTTATTATGATGACATATTGCATCTGCATATATAGTTTCACCGCGCTGCTAATTCTCTGCTCGCTACTTAGGAGCATTAAGGGTCGTTTGGTTTGAAGACAAGTTAAAATGGAATTAATTATATTGAGATTAGTTATGCTGAGATTAGTTATTTTGAGATTAGTTATTCTGGTATTAGTTTTTATTGATTGTTTGGTATGTTGTATTAATCTTGAGATTGTCAATTTTAATGTTTTATCCTTGCATTACTATTCTACCATCACGCAGGTATAAGTTATCCCGATACTATTTTTAATCCTGAGATAACTTATCTCAAGATTAATAACTAAACAAAGGATAAGGAGTAATAAATTTCAGTTGAAGTGTTCTTACCGGTTCACAAAAAAAAAACTGACACACTACCTCCATATCTAGTGTATTACATGCAGGTAGTTAGTAAGACTAGATTGAAGTTAGATAATACATAATACTTCTTGTTTTTCTCAGCTCACATTGTATTGATATGTCTGGAACTCTATCACAGAATCTAGTCATATAGTAACCATGTCCAGGTAACCCTACCAAGTGGATTGTGTATAGATAAAGGTATAAACTTTGAGTTTACTTTTCGAGGCTCTTCGAGTAAAAGAAGTGTCAGGATGTTCTTCATAGAGTTCAATTTTGTGTATATAATGAATATGATCCACCTTTCGTAGTCATTATTCTATTTCTAAATTTTAGCGCGGGTGTGAAGGTCTGTGTTTTGGTTTCTAGGCTACTTCACACACGATCGTGTAATTAGTAATCACTATTAGAAATTCGCTAATTAGCGACCATAAAAAGCGATCAAAGTTGATCTCTTATCTCAAATATCGACCAAAACGCGTCCAAACACGTTTAGTCGATATATTGGCGGTCCTTTTACCTTATTGGTCGCTAATTAGCGACCAACTTTGGTCGCTAAGGTAAAAGGACCACATGTTCAGTGTAAACAAAATAGCGACCAACCTTGGTCAGTATAATATTTTAATAATATAAATTTACGACCAAAGTTAGTCTGTACATATAAATTACGATATTTTTTTAATTATTAAAATTTAAAAATTAGCAACCAACGTTGGTCTCTAAATTAAATTATATATATTATTTTAAAATATATATATTTAACAATCTGGGTTCATAAGCGACCAACTTTGGTCGCTTATTTTCAAGTTTTTAATTTTTTTTTTGTAAATTAGCGACCAAGGTTGGTCGCTAATTTCCAGGATTTTTTTTTAATATAGTAGCGACCAACTTTGGTTGCTTATATCAAAATCTGGGTTCATTAGCGACCAAAGTTGGTCGCCAATATTTAATTTTTAATTTTTTTTTAGATAAAAACGACCAACCTTGGTCGCTAATTTCCAGGAAAAAAATTTTTTATAGGTAAGCGCGCAACTTTGGTCACTTTTCTGGGTAATAATTTTGGCATAAAATGCCTGTTTTGGCAGCTACACCACCTACCAGCATACCAAAATCCCTAACTAACAATATTCAATACATACAATACAATTTCAATACCAAAATCTCCACAACAACCCAACAACAACAACAACAACAACACAACAACAACAACAATAACACAACAACAACAACACAATTCAAAAAACACATTAAAACCAACAAATTAAAGTTCAATAGAACTAATATATAAAACTAACAATACTAAGTTAACGCTTATTACAACTAGTTCAAAACCGATTCTATTTGTCTAGTTCAAAGTATATAAAAGTCAAGGAGTGTTTTGTACAACATCATTATCATCACTGTCTGATGAACTTTCATCTACAAGATGGTATAGAGAAGGGTCTACTTGTCTAGGACGGGAAGAACGATCACGGGGAGGACGGGAGGAACGAGCACGGGGAGGACGGAAGGAACGCTCACGTTCAAGTCGAGCCTCTGGCGATGACTCACGAGATCGAGGAATCGAAAAATCTCCAAAAGCTAGGAGAGTTTTGAGTTGAGCTTGCATGCCAAGGTACTGAGCATCTCTAAGCTTTTCTCTTTCCTTGGCTGCGTCTAGCTCGGACGTGAGCTTTGCCACAGTCTCCCACATAGCGGAGAGGCTCTCCCCATGAAGTTGCTCGACTAGAGAGAAAGTCCCTATTCCTTGAATTCCACACTTATAGCGATAGAATTTCTTAGTAGGAAGCCCGTATACCTTACCCCATTTTGGACCGCCAACAACCTCCATCCATATTCTTTCAGCATCCTCGTTCAAAGGTTGGATTGGCTCGCCCGACTCATTAGGTGTCTGACTGCGTATGAATTCCTCCACGTCACCTGTGAAGCGATCCTATAAGAAAAATTACATTGAATTAGTATTTCAAAATTTATACAAAAGTAAATCAAAATACTTATTGAAAAGTGAAAACTTACATGTACAGTCGAGGCTCGACCCTCGACCCACCTTTCTGGATCCGTCTCTTTCTTCCTCTTTACAATATGAGTCTCTCATCTTGGTTCATTGGACGCCCCAACTTCTTTTCCTGAAAACACATAAATTTTAGTTAATAAACATAATAGATATACTTTGAAAATTAAAATAAATTGAGCAATTACGTACCAATCTTCTTTTTATTGTCCCTAGGCTGATCGCACCTCCAGTGTGCAAGGAGCCTCCCTTCTCAGATGCGCGAGCTTTCTTTCCTTTTTCGCTCTTCTCTAAGAACTTTGCGGTAAGTCATTGCCTTTGCAAATCCTCCCATAAACTTTGAAGCAACCAGTCAGGCTTCTGGTTTGACTGTCTAGCTTTGGAGAAACTATGCGACAACCGCTTGCGAGCTTTGTGATTAAAATTTGCAGCCACTTCCGCGCTATAGCGGTGTTCCCATACACACTTGCTCTGTATTTCAAAAGTTAAATATTATATGGAAATATCATAAATATAAATAATTATACTGCTTAAAAGAAAATTTATACCTTAAATTTATTGAAAATTTGCTCCTTCAGCGAGAATGGGAATTCACTCCAAGTCGCATAAGGGTCATCATAAAGCTTTCTAGTGGCTTTGGTGATTATCCTCGTAGTAATATTACTCGGGATGAACCTGCAATTTAACAAAAAAAACACATTAATATCCTATTGTACAAACTGTACAAAACAATAAACATAAAAATAATAAATAACTCTTACCCATCACCCTCAGGGACTATGATGATCCTGCCATACTGATCATAATGCACCTCCTCGCCATCATCAGCATCACCGTCCGAAGCATGTATATCATAGGCATGTGTGGAAGGTTTAGGGGGTCAGAGATACTATCCCGCAGGCGAAGGCCTGAAATAGATGGAGTCGATGATGAAGATAGCTGCGATCCCTGTGACTGCGACATAGCTGGATGGACCGCAAGTGGTTGTGATACTGATGGCTGTGACCCGAGTGGCTGTGGCATGGATGGATGTGATCCATTGTCGACCCGGTCGGTCGTCCCGTTGAACCTGCATTATAATTACTATTCTTGACTTGCCATAGGTTGGTTATACTGTTATTGATGTGTTAGAGTTGGTAGGCTTGAAATCAGAATGGTTATAGTGAGAGTTTAGTCACTTAGTCTTTAAAAATAGCTTTAGAATTGGAAAAAGTCAAATGAGAGTTAACTTATTGGGAAACAATCTCGGAATGCGGATTTTATGGCTCGGATAGCTTCGTTAGGTTATTTGGAACTTAGGAGTGTGTTCAGAATATTTTTGTGATGTCCGGTGTAGAATTAGGCTTGAATTGGCGAAAGTTAGTTTTTGGTGATTTCCGGTCGGCAGTGGAAAATAGGCTATCGGGGTCGGAATGGAATTCTGGAAGTTGGAACAGGTTCGTAATGTTATTTTGGATATGTCTGCAAAGTTTCAGGTCAATCGGAGTTGTTTTGGATAGTTCCGGCATCGTTGGTGGATTTTAGAAATTTGAAAGTTCATAGGCTTGAATTCTATGTAATTTAGTGTTTTTGTGTTGTTTTTGGTGATTCGAAGGCTCGACTAAGTTTGTGTGATGTTACGGGATGTGTTGGTAGGGTAAGTTTCGGGGTGGTTTCGGGCCATTTCTAGGCCATTTCTAGTTGTTGGTTTTTGGCTTTAGGGGTGTGCAGTGCGATAGCACTGATTTGGATGCGTTAGCACAGAGAAAATTTGGAAAAAAATAATTGTGCTGTGCGATCACACAAGGCTTCCCGCGATCGCACAAAGTAAATTTTCTGTTGCACTGTCTCGACTTTGGAAGCTTATAACTCACAATCTATAAGGAATTTGAAGATGATTCAAAAAAAAATGTTGTAGCTATTGATGTCTAGTTTTCATAAAGTTAAGCCAATTGTAATTTGGAGTTTTGTACAAAAGGTTATGACCATTAAACTAGAGGCTATTCGGAAGAGTTGGAGAAGGCTGTTGGAAAATTGTTCAGTGCTATCGCACCTGAGGGGCTGCGATCGCGGAGAGTAAAATAGGGCAGGTGAAAAATTGTTTAGTGCTATTGCACCAGAGAGGCTGTGATCGTGGGAAGTATTTAAATATTTCCTACGCGAATTAAACCCTCTTTCTCACCATTGTTGTACGGCAAAGAGTTCTTGGGGGCGATTTTGAAGAGGGAAATTCTTGTTCTTCATAGAGATAAGTGTTCTAGTCATTAAAACTCGATTATGGGTGATTATCGAGCATAAAACCAGTGTAAATTCATGGAAAATCAGTAGAAAATTGGGTTTTAGGGCTTGAGATTAAGAGACTTTTAGGGGTCGATTTGAGGGGTCAAACGAACTCCGATTTTGGTGTTCTTTATATGTACGGACTCGTGAGAGGACGAAAAACACTTTTCTATAAAAAAATTTGAGTTTCAGGATGTGGTCCCGGGGGTCGGGTTTTTGAGCTAAATTGATATTTTTCGATTGGGATTCACACCTTAAGCATAATTTGATGATAAAAATCTGAACTTGGTAGATTTGGAGCACTCAGAGGCTGGATTTAGACGCAAAGGCACTGCGGAATAGTACTTTATCCGGTTTTGAAGTAAGTAATGTTTCCAAACTTGGTTCTGAGGGTTCGAAACCCGGAGCTAAATGATTGATGACTATTGTTGAGGTGACGCATATGCCAAGTGATGGGCGTGAGGGCGTGTACCAGGTATTTGTGGCCTGGCTTATCCCATGGCCGCGCTTAGTGATTATTCCATGATGATATTTGTGCATCTATTAATGTGGTAATTGTGAACACGTTAGAAATCATGTTAAGTATAAATGTTAGGATTCACGCCAGAAATGCTGAGACCCGAGTGGTCGTATATTTCTGTCTCATGTTGTGATTATTTGATGTCATATACTCAGTCATGTTATAGCATATCATTTCATATCTCAGTCTCAGTATCGTTAATTGCATGCATATTTATCATTGTTTGGGGCTGATGGAGGCATTTGTGATCCATATGAGTGAGACTGAAGAGTAATGACTAAGTGATGCCGACAGCCTGTTATTGAGACAGTTATGAGAATGGACTGCACACTACAGTGATATTTAAATCATGCCTTCATTGGCTTGATATGGCGCGTGGGCCACTAAGGCCCCTCCGGAGTCTTTACACCCCCAATGAGCGCAGTGATGAGGGATGGATCTTCCCTGGGCATGGATCTTGTCCGAAGTGATGAGGGATGGATCTTCCCTGGGCATGGATCTTGTCCGAAGTGATATTGAGGGATGTATATTCCCTGGGCATGGATCTTGTCCGAAACTGATATTATGAAAGGGATGGAGCTTCCCTGGATATGGAAATCTTCCGAGTGTTGTATTCCGGAGATGGATCTTCTCCGTGGGGGCTGGACTGGCCTTTTTCCTCAGTACATAGTGACCACAGTCATCGGTGTTTATGCATATTCCGGGATGGAACTTCCCTGGGCCTGAGAGCCATATATAGTACTGAGTGGACTTATGTGGGAAAGTTGTGAGCACTATGTGCATATCCATACTAGTTTTGTACATATATTTTATGATTGCATGTAGAGTATACTGGCATACTTGGCATATTTTCTCATCCTGATAAACTGTTAGCATGTCTAAATTCTGCATAATATTTATTGTAACATAATTGAGGTTTTTGTCCGTCACTACTTCTCAGCCCATAGTTTGGGTTCGTTACTTCTGAGTTGGTGTACTCACGTTACCCCCTACACTTTGTGTGCAGATCCAGGTACACTGGGACCCGGTAGCGTATTTTGAGCAGCGGAGCAGAGTTTCCATTGGAATTGTTGAGGTAGCAGTTGGCGATCGTGACCTCGCCTTCTCTTTCTTTATTCCACCTATTGCATTTATTTTGAGACAATCTTGTCCATTTCCCCTTTTCTTTACTTTATGTTATAGTAGCTCATGACTGAGTGACCACAGATCCGGGGATGGGAGGTTTAAATTTAGTTTTTCAAATATTTTTTTAAACTTCAGATTCTTAGTTTTATTAATAAATTCGTTTAAAAATCGCATCTTTACTGGAATTTGAATTTAGCTTAGTTAAAAAGGGAGGCTTTCCTGGTTCCACGACAGGCTCCATCACGACTCCGAAATTGGGTCGTGACAAGAAGGTATTAGAGTGCTAGGTAAAATAGGTCTCACCAGTCATAGGCAGGTTTAGTAGAGTCTTGCGGATCGGTACGGAGACGTCTGTACTTATCTTCGAGAGGCTGCAGAACCTTTAGGAAAAATCTCACATTCTCGAAATCTTGTCGTGCGAATCCATTGATTCAACCTGAAGCGTAATTTTTTGAACTTCTTTCATGTATTCAAATGCACACGTGAGCGCTCGGTATAGCTGTGCATCGATGGCTTGTGACTTCCATGAATGGGATGTGATGTTAGCATGTTTGGGGCCAGTCTGGAGGACTTGAGGCCGGATTTTTGTCTGTGGCTTGGGTGCCGAACTTTTGTTTGTGTGGTGGGCACATGTAATTGGGGACTCATATGTCCATTGGTGTCCTTATTGACGAGACCTGGTGACTAGATTACTATGTGGTGAGTGTGATTTGAGGGTGAGATGTGGTTATATTGCTTGATTGTGACAAAAAGGATTGGTTGGAGATGATTTGGGATGTTTAATGGTTTGAGTTATGTATGAGCTTATGAAGGATTTAGTTGAATCCTACTGCGGTATTGTGGCAGTGATAGCGTATGGGAATTGTGGGTTATTGTTGTTTTGATCTATGGCTTTGATCCAAGTGGGGGAGTCTGCTATGATTAGTTGGTTGCCCGATTAGGTGCTGCATTGGTTTTAGTTTGGGGATACAGTTAGTTCCTTGGGTGCTTATGAGGTAATGAGTTTTCTACATGTGTTTTCTAGCAATGCTCTTGGGTGTTGGTGACCTGCGTAGCCTGGTTGAGTTAGGAGGATTCATTTCTGACGACATTGGTAGTTTCAAATGACTAAGTAAATGATATCTACTGGTGGCTTAAAGTATTCCTTGTGGACTAGCGTTTCGATGGGATCACTCAACGTAGCGGAGTTATGTAGGGGTATGACCTTTGGTATTGGATTCATGTGTTTTGATTTTTATGATGGGTGCCAGGCTTTTAACATGATGTTGTGAGGGTAATTGTTAATGGCAGGATAGTCCTCTCGTGTGAGTCTTTTATATAATTTGATTAGGTTGGGATGTTGTTGTTGAGTGCACGAGTTGCACAGGTTATGGCTTCGAATTGTATTAATGTGTCATGTCAGAAGAGGTCATTGGACCTAGAATGAATACTGCCAGAATTGTCTACAGCATAGTTGGAAGGATAAATATCGGGAGTCGGCTTAGAAATTTGCTATAATTCATGTTTAGGAAGGGGAGCTTCATGTCTGACTGATCGGATGAATGGTTATTAGTTTCTACGTGTTCCTGTCATCATCGACAGTATATGAAAGTGTAAGAGCGAGGCATTTCTTGATAAGAGCTTATTTACCGGTATTGGGTTGTTATAAGCAACTATTGTGATTAGGATTTATCGCCACGAGTGCTTGAGTCATGCAGTGGATCATGGTATTTCATCTTGGGTTACGGATATGACTTGTTACAGTGTGCTCAGACTTATTCAGTTTATAGTTGTGGGATTTTGATCTTGTAAATTGATTCAGAAGTGAAAATGTAGTTCTAAGGTTTATGGAACAGAAGTTGATAATGAAATCTCAGTTATGTTGTGTTATCAGAGTAGATGGGGTAGGGTGACGTGGGATCACCTCCGAATATGTGCATGGTAGGTTACACAGCAATTTTGGTGGTGTTTGGAACAACTCTAGGCACATTCGAGGACGAACGTATGTTTAAGTGGGGGAGAATGTAACGACCTGGTCGGTCGTCCCGTAGAACCTGCATTATAATTACTATTCTTGACTTGTCATAGGTTTTTTATACTGTTATTGATGTGTTAGAGTTGGTAGGCTTGAAATCGGAATGGTTGTAGTGAAAGTTTAGTCATTTCGTCTTTAAAAATAGCTTTAGAATTGGAAAAAGTCAACTGAGAGTTGACTTATTGGGAAACAATCTCGGAATGCGGATTTTATGGCTCGGATAGCTTCGTTAGGTGATTTGGGACTTAGGGTGTGTTCAAAATATTTTTGTGATGTCCGGTGTAGAATTAGGCTTGAATTGGCGAAAGTTAGTTTTTGGTGATTATCGGTCGACAGTGGAAAATAGTCTATCGGGGTCGGAATTGAATTCCGGAAGTTGGAACAGGTTCGTAATGTCATTTTGGATATGTCTGCAAAGTTTCAGGTCAATCGGAATGGTTTTGGATAGTTTCGGCATCGTTGATGGATTTTAGAAATTTCAAAGTTCATAGGCTTGAATTCGATGTAATTTAGTATTTTTGTGTTGTTTTTGGTGATTCGAAGGCTCGACTAAGTTTGTGTGATGTTACGGGATGTGTTGGTATGTTTTGGTTGAGGTCTCGAGGGTCTCGGGTGAGTTTCGGGCCATTTCTAGGCCATTTCTAGTTGCTGGTTTTTGGCTTCAGGGGTGTACAGTGTGATAGCAATGATTTGGATGCGTTAGCATAGAGAAAATTTGGAAAAAAATAATTTTGTTGTGCGATCGCACAAGGCTTCCCGCAATCGCACAGAGTAAATTTTCTGTTGCATTGTCCCGACATTAGAAGCTTATAACTCACAATCTATAAGGAATTTGAAGATGATCCAAAAAAAAAAGTTGTAGATATTGATGTTTAGTTTCCCGAAAGTTAAGCCAATTGTAATTTGGAGTTTTGTAGGAAAATTTATTACCAGTATACTAGAGGCTATCCGGAAGACTTGGAGAAGGCTGTTGGAAAATTGTTCAGTGCTATCGCACCTGAGGGGCTGCGATCGCGGAGAGTAAAATAGGGAAGGTGAAAAATTATTCAGTGCTATCGCACTAGAGAGGCTGCGATCGCACTGAGTATTGACCTGGGCAGTATTTAAATATTTCCTCCGCGAATTAAACCCTTTTTTTTACCATTGTTGTACGGCAAAGAGCTCTTGGGGACGATTTTGAAGAGGGAAGTTCTTGTTCGTCATAGAGGTAAGTGTTCTAGTCATTAAAGCTCGTTTATGGGTGATTATAAAGTATAAAACCAGTGTAAATTCATGGAAAATCAGTAGAAAATTTGGGTTTTAGGGCTTGAGATTAAGAGACCTTTAGGGGTCGATTTGAGGGGTCAAACGAACTTCGATTTTGGTGTTCTTTATATGTACGGACTCGTGAGGGGACGAAGAACACTTTTATATAAAAATTTCTAAGTTTCGGTACGTGGGCCCAGGGGTCGGGTTTTTGAGCTAAATTGATATTTTTCTATTAGGATTCACACCTTAAGCATAATTTGATGATAAAAATCTGAACTTGGTAGATTTGGAGCACGCAGAGGCCGGATTTAGATGCAAAGGCACTGCGGAATAGTACTTTAGCCGGTTTTGAGGTAAGTAACGTTTCCAAACTTGGTTCTGAGGGTTCGAAACCCCGAGCTAAATGATTGATGACTATTGTTGAGGTGACGCACATACCAAGTGACGGGCGTGAGGGCGTGCACCGGATATTTGTGGCCTGGCTTATCCCATGACCCCGCTTAGTGATTATTCCATGATGATATTTGTGCATCTATTAATGTGGTAATTGTGAACATGTTAGAATTCATGTTAAGTATAAATGCTAGGCTTCACGCCAGAAATGCTGAGACCTAAGTGGTCATATATTGATGTCTCATGTTGTCATTATCTGATGTCAACTACTCAGTCCTGTTATAGCATATCATTTCATATCTCAGTCTCAGTATCGTTAATTACATGCTTATTTATCATTGTTTTGGGCTGATGGAGGCATTTGTGATCCATGTGAGTGAGACTGAAGAGTAATGACTGAGTGAGGCCGAGAGTCTGTTATTGAGACAGTTATAAGAATGGACTGCACACTGCAGTGATATTTAAATCATGCCTTCGTTAGCTTGATATGGCGCTTGGGCCACTAGGGCCCCTCCGTTTTACACCCCCAGTGAGTGCAGTGATGAGGGATGGATCTTCCCTGGGCATGGATCTTGTCCGAAGTGATGAGGGATGGATTTTCCCTGGGCATGGATCTTGTCCGAAGTGATATTGAGGGATGGATTTTCCATGTAGTGATATTGAGGGATGGATCTTCCCTGGGCATGGATCTTGCCCGAAGCTGATATTATGAGAGGGATGGAGCTTCCCTGGATATGGAAATTGTCTGAGTGTTGTATTCCAGAGATGGATCTTCTCCGTGGGGGCTGGACTGGCCTTTTCTCTCAGTATATAGTGACCACGGTCACCGGTGTTTATGCATATTCCGGGATGGAACTTCCCTGGGCCTGAGAGCCATATATAGTACTGAGTGGACTTATGTGGAAGAGCTGTGAGCACTATGTGCATATCCATACTGGTTTCATACATATATTTTATGATGGCATGTAGAGTATACTGGCATACTTGGCATATTTTCTCATCCTGATAAACTGTTAGCATGTCTAAATTCTGCATAATATTTATTGTAACATAATTGAGGTTTTTGTCCGTCACTACTTCTCAGCCCATAGTTTGGGTTCGTTACTTCTGAGTTGGTGTACTCACGTTACCCTCTGCACCTTGTGTGCAGATCCAGGTACACTGGGACTCGGTAGCGGATTTTGAGCAGTGGAGCAGAGTTTCCATTGGAGTTGTCGAGGTAGCAGCTGGCGATCGCGACCTCGCCTTCTCTTTCTTTATTTCACCTATTGCATTTATTTTGAGACAATGTTGTCCATTTCCCCTTTTCTTTACTTTATGTTATAGTAGCCCATGACTGAGTGACACCGGATTCGAGGATGGGAGGTTTAAATTTAGTTTTTCAAATATTGTTTTAAACTATAGATTCTTAGTTTTATTAATAAATTCGTTTAAAAATTGTATCTTTACTGGAATTTGAATTTAGCTTAGTTAAAAAAGGAGGCTTGCCCGGTTCCACGACAGGCGCCATCACGACTCCGAAATTGGGTCGTGACATCCATGTGGATGTGACATGGATCAATGTGATCCATGCGATGCAGATGGCTGCGATTCACGTGGTCGTGAGGCAGCTGGACTGTATGCCGGACGTATAGTCCTATGGCCCTGTGATGAAAGACCTGGTGTCTGCACGAAGGTGTAGGGCTCGTGATGCTGTGGAAACTCAGAATAGCCTTAGGGTGGAGGATAAGACAAAGGCACAGGCATAGGCATCTCTGAAGAGGGTGGAAAAGATGGAGTATTATCTTCTACCCTCCTCTTTCCCGTCCTAGCCTTTTCTCGACCCCGAGAACCAGTAGGGTCATTGTTACCTCGACCCTTGCCTGTCATCTGCATAATATTATACATATTTAGATTGAAACATATAAGAAACTAGCGATAAAACGAGAGTTATTAAAGAAACCAACTTTTTAAAGCTCATCGACGTATTGTTCCTCGTCCGAGAATTCTTCTTCCTCGCTAGTTTGAGCTTCATCAGTTGATTATTCTTCCTCATTTTCTATAATTGTTACTTCATTTATATCAAATTCTTCCAATATGTGTTCAGGATGTTCCAAATCATTTTCTAAAATTTCATCCACTATTTGGTGAACAGTGGAGATATCGTTTTGATATGCAACATCTAACACATTGTCGACTTCCACCCTACCTACATGCTTAGTTTTTAATACAACCCACCAGTCAGACTTATTCCGCCGCAATGGATAAGGAGCACAATACACTTGCCTAACATTATATGCAATTATGAAAGGATCATAGCGATCATACTCCCTCGTGTGATTAACCTCAATTATGTTGTATTGGTTGTATACTCTTGTACGTCTTGTTGGATTTGGGTCAAACCACTTGCATCTAAAGAGTATCAATTTCTTATATGGCCAAATATTCTAGTTCTATTATTTCTTTGAGCACACCATAATAATCAATATCTCCAACTTGGTTTCCATCACCACCTTGAACCCACACCCCGCTGTTGTTGCTATTTTTATTTTTAGAGCAATCCTCTGTACGAAACTTATAACCATTCACAACGTACTTAGACATTGTTGTGACCTGAAGCCCAGCTCCCCAAGATATATCTTTCAAAAATTGATTTACACCATTATTTGGATCATTTACCTACATATTGTTAAAAAAATTCATAAGTTAGTATAACTTCCAAACATTGTTTACCTACGTAGTGTTAGAATATTATAAGGATAAACTTACAAATTGTTTGAACCACGTATCAAATCTCGTAAATACAGCATCATGGCCAAATTGAACCACAAAGTGACTGTGATACATCAAATATTTTTAGTAGTTGCATTGAGATGTAATCACAGTAAATTTTATATTTTGATAACTACTAAATCAATACTTACTTGAGAAATGGTACAACTTCGGGACAATTTAGCAACACATGAAGTGTAGCTGACTTGTACTCCATATCACTCAAACTTCTCTTTCTAACATTCTTATAACATCGCCTAGTTGATTGAATATGGATATAGGCAGATATAATGGATCATTCACACATTCGACTGTGTGCCTATTGGGCCAATTCCTAGCACATGGAACATTACTCTCAAAATAATAAGAGCAAAAATGAGCAGTTTCCTTTGCAAGATAAGCTTCGCATATAGATCCTTCAATCCTATTCCTCTGCTTAACAAATTGTTTGCATTTTCCAATTGTCCTACATAATGTCATGTTAGCCAAGAACATTCAAATAAAATAGAAAATTACATCAAACTTATAATATTACCTCTCAAAGGGATACATCCATCTGCATTGAACAGGCCCTCCAAGTCGTGCCTCGTGTACAAGGTGGATTGGAAGGTATTCCATCACATCAAAAAAATCACATGGAAATATCTTTTCCATCTTAGTAGAAGTTACACGAATGTTTTGATCCATCCGGAGTAGGTTTTCTTCCCTTAATGTGGAAGAACACAAGTCTTTGAAAAACAAACTAATCTCTATGATGGGTTTCCAGATTCTTTCAGGCAAACCACAAAATGAAATAGGCACTAAGGTCTCCGTGAAAACATGACAGTCATGACTTTTCAAATGGCTCAACTTCCCTACCTCCATATCAACTTTTTTTCCGAGATTCGACGCATAACCCTCAGGCATCTTCAATTTCGTTACCCAATCACAAAGCTTCCAAGCTTCTCCATCTGAAGGATGACACATAACACCAGGTGGTCTTCTATTTTCAAAGTGTTATCTCATATGAGGAGCAGAACTCATTGACGCATATAACCTCTTTAACATAGGTATAAGAGGTAAATAATGTATCACCTTGATAGCGACCATATTCCCACTGGAAAGCCTCTTGAAACGAGGCTTTTCGTAAAATTTACAACTATCTAAATTTGCATCATCTTTGTAATATAACATGCAACCATCTTCACAACAATCAATTTTCATTGACGAAAGTCCTAACTTAGAAACCAATCTCCTTGCCTTATAGAAATCACCAGGTAAGTTGATACGAGGGTCAACTAGTTCGCTCATAAGGTCAATGAAAGAGTCCATGGATGCTTGATAAATATTCCAATCAGATTTTATACTTAGTAATCTAACTACAATAGACAGCTCAGAGTGCAGACTTCCTTCCCGTAATGGACGACTAGCTTCCTCTAACTGTTTAAAAAAACGTTTTGCGTCATCATTGGGAGTTTGTTCAACATTTTCATTGGGCTCACCCCCTAAGTGCATCCCAAAGCATCCGCAACCATATCATGAATTCTAGAATCACGATTTGTATTCTCCACCGACCTACTACTTTCACCCACAACCATATTATGAAATATCCCATTGCTACCATCGAACTCTCCATGATTAGTCCACAAATTAGTATATATGTTAAGAAACTAAGATCAAAGCAACAACATAAATAAAGAAAATAGACAAAGATGTAGAGAGCAAGAGAAGAGAGATTATTATTTCTTCTATGTATTCAAGTGTGTACATGTGATGCCCAAACCCTCTATTTATAGGATGATATAGGTAATACAAAGGAATGCCATGAAATGGTATTAACTATTGAGATCATGGGAGAAGATCATGGAGGAGGTTATGGAGATGTGGGAGTTACAACAATAATAGTAAGAAGTAGTGGGGATAATGGAGAAGAGTAGTGGGAGTAACTTCTTTAGGAGTTATAGACATCCACTATACAATATTATATTTCATAACACTCCCCCTTGGATATCGATAGATAATGTGCCTCGTTAAAACCTTACTAAGAAAAAACCTTGTGGGAAAAAATCTTAGTGAAGGAAAAAGAGTACACATATCTTGTAATACGTATTATTTGTTGCCTCATTAAAAACCTTTCAAGAAAAACCCAGTGGGATAAAACCTTAGCAAAGGGAAAAAGAGTACAGCGCGTATTTGTCTCCCCCTGATAAAAACATCAATTTGTTTCTTCGAGATGACGTGTTCCGATCTTGTATACCAACTTCTCAAATGTTGAGGTTGCTCATGCTTCACGGAACACAACACCAAATTATCAAGCGAACAAATTTGTCGAACATCTATTTAGCCGCTCGTTGAAAATTGTGTCTGATAAAGAACTTTGCGAAACATATTCTTTATTTTGTCTCCTTTAATATATCCTTCTTCCAATTGAGATAAACAAATATCATCGCCTTCACTATTATTGAAATCTTCACTTAAAGGAAAAATCACATATTTGTTGTGTGTTGAGTCACTTGCTTTTTCAGTTGATAGTATATTGACATGACTTGAATAAGTATCAACAATTGGTTGCCTTGTGAAATAATAATATGGCAGTACTCTCACATACAAATAGATTGTTTGAAGAACGGACTTCAGAAAATGCCTGCATTTGCATAAACAACAAACCTTGACATTTGTTAGAATAAACAAATCTATATCAAGGATTCCTTTTGCAATATAGTACTAATAGTATTCCAGTATCATAAACTATATCTCGCTAGCATATTTTTATACTCATGGTTCTAGCAAGATACACGGTGCACCAACTGCAATAGACACAAAAATAAATCATATAAGTCATGGTTGCTCTAATCCACATAAGGATTTGTTGAAGCTTTATAAATGAATTTCTCGGGAACCTTAATATGCTTCAGAACAGTTTAAATCCTTCAATGATTTTTATATACGCATATCAAATTTATCGAGTATTGTCATACTAAAATATGAAAGCAGTTGTATCCACCACAAGGGAACATGTTTCTATATAATCAATGCAAGGACATTTACGTAAAATTTTGTGTCACCCCACTGGCTTTATACTTTCAGGTGTTGGGACTATCAGTCCAAAACTTCACGTTTTCCAAGTGAAGTTAATCTTGATTGCGTATTTTTGATTTGATTGACCAATCATTTATCTGTCCAAATTCCATCACAGATTTGAGCTCAAGATCCTCGTCAATATTAATAATATTGAGCGCTATATTATATCAACAATATCATCGATGATCATTTTACATCGGTTCCATCATCACACAATAAAGACATAACTTATCGAGATCTCATTATTTTCAGGTACCTGAGCCTCTTCCATGAGGTCTTATAAAGTTTTATGTCATGGTGCTCTTACATAGCACTTGCCTCCTTAGTATGACCATCTTTATCATTTGCTCCACTCCTTCTTCAAGGAGTTTTATCTTTGGAACCGATTAGTCTATTTCCATAGACTATGTCCGTCATGGACTTTATTCTATTTGGAGCATTAGCAGCTGAAATATAACATTTCGCTTTGGGTCAGCAAATACGCCTGGCAATATTTTGCAAATGAATTATCCCTTGAACTTCAAGTTCACATTTTCTTATACGAGGATCTAAGTACACTCATAATAATTCATTCCATGATTACTTTTTCAGCTACCCATT